>VXBZ01000935.1:8974-44162 GCA_013399135.1 Heliornis fulica
ATGATTAAGGGCCTGGAGCATCTCCCCTGTGAGGAAAGGCTGAGTGAGCTGGGGCTGTTCAGCCTTGGGAAGAGAAGACCGGGAGGGGATCTCATCAATGTTTATAAATGTCTGAAGTGTGGGAGACAAAGGGAGATGGCCAACCTCTTCTCAGTGGCATGTGGGGACAGAACAAGGGGCAATGGCCACAAGTTGGACCACAGGAGGTTCGGCACCAATGTGAGAAAGAATTTCTTCATGTTGAGGGTGACAGAGCACTGGGACAGGCTGCCCAGGGGGGTTGTGAAGTCTCCTTCTCCAGAGACATTCAAGACCAGGCCTGGACATCAACTGTGTGACCTTCTCTAGGGAACCTGCTTTGGCAGGGGTGTTTGGACTCAATCTGTCGAGGTCCCATCCAACCCCTACAATTCTGTGAATCAGTTTCTAGTTCATTAAACAAATAAAAATAATTCCAAAGAAGGGCATTTGTTGTTATTGCCATTGTTCGATGTTGCTCTCCATTAAGATGTGTCAGTTGAGCTGTCTTTAGGCTCTGGAAGGTAAGACCCATCAGATACACTACTACAGTACTAATATAAACTATTAATTATGTTTTTTCAGCCATACATCTGAAAATACTTCACAAAAGAAGAAGCAGAAAAAGGAAATATCAATGGCATAAGGAAGAAACTTAGGCAAACAGGTTAAAGCACCTTGGGCAGTATTATGCTGAAATATCAGGCAAAGTCTGGGAACAAAACAAACTTTGAAGAGACTGTAGAAAATGGTACCTATAATGGCTGGGGAACTGACCCAGTGACTCATGTAAGGTTTTCCAGATAGTCTGAAAGGATGCTTTAGCATGAATAATCAAACTTTTTTATTTTTAAATTTCTACTGCCAATGTTCTCCATCCTGGCTCTCACCAAAGAGAAAATAGCAAGAGCGAAGGTAACTTAAGGAAAAAGTAAACCCAAGAAGATCACAGAAATTGTTTTTATTTATGTAGACACAGAATCATAACGCTGAAATGTTCTCATCTGAACATCAAATGTCCATTCTAAGATTAGTTTTCCAGTCATGAGAATCTCCATTGGTGAGTTAACTTCCAAAGTTAGGCATCTATTTTAGGATGGGATCATCTCCCCCTAGAGACATCCATCTTTCCACCAACTATAAAGAGGATTTTAAGTACTAGCTATGCCTATCCAGATAACTTCTCTGTTGATGAAGTTCAGTATGGCGGCTTTCTCACTTTGCATGTCCACAGACATCTGTCCCTAATATAAAACCATGCCAGCACTGACACTTATGAGAGAACATTGCTTAAAGCCTATGAACAGCACAGGAAAGAATAAAAGAGGAATGACTAATCTCAGTGTACTTACAGTATTACATGTGAGTTTGAGAAGGAACTCAAAATGAAGTAAAACCTGCATTTTGAAGTGAATCTATTACAGTGAATTACTGCACCCTTGCGCAGCCTGGAAACATTTTGTGTAGCTGGAAGGTGTGTGCCAAGTAAAGAATGCAATAGGATTGTTAGCTCTGAAAAGCCCCCAGGAAGGGGAAGGCTTGCACTTGCTACCTTTGAATGGCAGCAGGTGCTGCTTTGGAAATACAGGCAGGTAGGAAAGAGGAGATTCTAGCCTGCAGGATGGACAACAGAATCACTCAGAGGAAGGATGTCCTCCATGCCAGACAGCCCAAGTGGCAGCTAGTTGTCAACTCCTTCACACAGTTAAAATCCCAAATGAGTTTAGAAACATCTTTATTCTTAAATAAACCTCAAAATTACATTTTGCTGCTATACCTTTCTTTTTATGACACCATTTCTAAGTTAATATTAAGAAACTTTAAACCCATGCCTCTTGTTTTCCTCCTTACTCTCTCTCAAGGTAAGAGTGATCTCAAGCAATTCTGGGGATCAGAGTGGTGTTTTTGCCCTGGAAATAAACAATTCAAATGATGTCACAAAAAGTGCCTCTAAGCATTATCAATCCAGAATAAATTTGGGATTTCCCACCCCAGTTCCAAGTGTCAGACCACAGCCTGCCTGCACCAAAGCCACTGAGAGAAGCCTCTTCAGAAGAAAGGAAGTCCTCACTAGCAAATAGCAGGCAGTGAAGGGAACAATCAAAATTCTCATAATCCCAGATTATGATAGCTACTGTTTTCTGCAGCCATCAAAGACACCCTGATAGACCAGCTGTATTTCAAGAGTGAAGTGAGATCCTGCTTTACTGAAAGAAAGAAAACCGGGTAGCCCATGCAACGTAATTCTTAGATGATTGTGAAGTGGTAGGAGATAGTTACAAGATGGATCTTGACCTTGTCATTTACCATCAAAAGAAAAAGCATAAACAGAAAACAAATAAGTCTAGTACAAAGTAACAACTAGATTAAAAGCTTGTTTCCTCATTCAGTCTCATTACTTGTCTTGTATGGCTAGCTGAAGCACCAACCTCTCTGCAGTCACTGCTGTGACCACAAGGAAGTTACAAGTGGCTCAGTTTTTAATTTAGCTGTTACTCGTGAGTGACAGTATTGTTTACAGAGGCATGGAGTTCAGTGAAGATTGACTTAACCTGCTACTCTAGTATATACAGAATTTTAGGCTGCCAGTTCTCAAGAATGAAGATGCTTTTGTTTGGAAAAAGGAAGACTATAGAAAACATCAAATAATGGGTACGGTTGACCAGAGGTCCCTTTTGTACTGTTCTGTAACACAAAAATAAGGCTAGACAAATAAAAAAGACAATTGTTTTAAAAAAATAAATGTCAATATTTTGTATTTTGTGAAATGTACTGCTGTATTACTACATCTAATTGGGTAATGAGCATCCCAGGAGGTTTAGATGTTTTCAGGAACAGTGCTTGTAAGAACCTTAGCCAGGATAATATCATAAGGCAGTCAGTCCTTATGCTCTGTGAATCAACACCCAGGGACAGAATCCAAGAGAAATATAGCACACGCATGCAAAAAAACAAGTGAGCAGATGCACTGGGCAGGTAACAGCATCCTCTGTAAACCTCCTGCCCATTTCATGGTCCAGCTACTGTATGCTAAACCTGTCTATCAAATTAAGACTAAGCCCAGCAAGACAGATGCCTCCCATTCTCACAGATAAGAGCTTCTTCTCTGCACTTTGCAAATCTGCTGGAAATGGGGCAGGTGCACTGTGTTCAAAGGGTGCTGAGATGTTAGAGGGTCCCTAGCATTTGTGGGACTTGGAAAAGCAATTCCATTTGAGTGAGCTGATATCAGATAAGATTTGTATTCAGCTGAGATTAAAATAAACAAAAAAGATGGAAGCACTGAAGAAGCAGTGGGGAGTTGTGGGAAGTTAATAGACCTGCATAAGGAGGAAAAGCATAGTGTGACATGATGTAGTGGCAAGAGAGAGAAGAGAGAAACAAAACCAAAACAAAAGATGATAGCCAAAACAGAAAAGGTTAAGCCAGAGTCCTAGCAGCCTCAAAGTTACTGTGAATTCTTTGTGGGAAGACAGCTGCCACTGACAGCACATAAATGCTCCACAGCAGAGCAGCTTCAGAAAGCACAGCAGAGGTCATTCAGAAGTGCTGCACATCTCAGAAAACCTTTTTTTTTTTTTAATTTAGGAGGAAAAAAATCCAGAGTTTGACATGAATGGGTTTTCTTTGATTTGTTTTCCAGGTCTGCAGATAAAGAATCATAGAATCATAGAATTTTAAGGCTGGAAATGACCCCTAAGATCATCTGGTCCAACCACTAGCCCACCACCACCAAGTCTACCCTTAGACCATATCCTCAAGCACTGCATCTACCTGTCTTTTAAACACCTCAAGAGATGGGGACTCAACCACCTCCCTGGATAGACTGTTCCAGTGCTTGATGACTCTCTCAGTAAAGAAGTTCTTTCTAATATCCAACCAAAATTTTCCCTGGCGCAGCTTGAGGCCATTACCTCGAGTTCTGTCACCTGTTACTGGGGAGAAGAGACCAACCCCCACCTCACTGCAACCTCCTTTCAGGTAATTGTAGAGAGCAATAAGGTCTCCCCTCAGTCTCCTCTTCTCCAAACTAAACAACCCCAGCTCCCTCAGCTGCTCCTCGTAGGGCCTCTTCTCCAGACCCTTCACCATCCTCGTTGCCCTTCTCTGGACACGCTCCAGAACCTCAACATCCTTCTTGAAGTGAGGGGCCCAAAACTGAACACAGTACTCGAGGTGAGGCCTCACCAGTGCAGAATACAAGGGGATTATCACCTCCCTGGTCCTGCTGGCCACACCGTTCCTGATACAAGCCAGGATGCCATTGGCCCTCTTGGCCACCTGGGCACACTGCTGAAAGAAGTGAGAAGACTGAGAAGTGCTCACATGTGCTTTCCAGGCTTTACTGAGAAGACTCAGTAAAGCCTGGAAAGCACATGTGAGCTGATCTTTTTTACAGAAGCCTTGAACAGCACAGCAAGCATCTCGGCCTTAGTGAGAGGACCATGCAGGTGTGCCACTCAAGGTATATTTTAGTAAGAAACACTGCACTTCTGGGCCAGGAAATAATTAGGCTTACTTGACTTTTCTTTTTTAAAGAGAAAGAAATTCCTCAGAAGCCATAAGATTTTAGCCTGGTACAGAAGGAGCAATGAATAAACCATTCTCATGGAATGCCAACACAGGGTGTGAGATCTCAGTGTAAGAGGTCAAAGCCGAAGAACATATTAATGAAAACCCTTGACAACTAATGAAAATCTTTTGCTGGTTCAAGGAGGACTTTAAAGCGGCAGAGTTGTCACAGGAGGAATAGCAGTCCTAGAAATAATTTATTATGTGAATACACCTAGGGAAAAAGGGTATTCTGCTGAAGCAAGTACTGTATCCCATTGAAAGCTTTGGAAGCATGTCTCCATTTGGCACTACAGAATGTAACAACATGCGGAGAAGCCACAATAAAGCATTGCAAGGGCACTGAAAAGGCTTGCCATATTAAGAAATAGCTTCGTTTATAATAAAAAGCTCTGACTGACATAATTTTTTACTCTCGTGGCAGTGGCTGAAGATGTTAGCATCCCCAGCTGCCCATCTCACTCACCAGCCAGAGGTTAGTTCCCCTGCAGCAAGGACAATGAAGAAGAACGTATGTCCATTACTCCTCAGCTCAAATTCAGCAACCAGCATGTAACAGTGTCACCTGCTCATCTAAAGGGGCTGGTGCTGCAGCACAGTCTGTGACTTGAAGCTGTTCAGGCACAAGCGTATGTCCTGATCTGTCAGCTCTGCCAGGAGGCAGCTTAAAAGGGTGGGCAGAAACATTTGAATTATGACCTAATAAATGCAAAACTTCAGTGAGAAAAGGCTTTGAGTCCTGAACATTGAAACTTTGCCTTGCCTTTGATTCTGCTACTGAAGCTGGCCACTTGCATCATCTGTTCACCTGTGCCAATCTCAAACTCCAGCTACGTCTAAAGACAGACAGTATAACTTCAGCAACAGCATCATGTTAATATGGAGCTACACGTCAACTAATTCATTTGGGACAATATTCCCTGCTTCTTAATAAGTAATGTGACAAGTTAATATGTAGAATGTTTTCACTGCCTCAAGTGAGTTAATTTAGATGTAGTTTGGAGATTGCTTCATTGCTGTCCAGACCTAGTTGTGTCTCTCTGACAGAAAAAAAACAAACACCACCCCTACTCCCCCACTGTCTCTAGGAAAGAATAGTTTACACATGCTGAGAAGATACACCAAGTACATTCATGAAATAAATACAGATGGGGAAGATTGTCTTTAATCAGCGCATACAATTTTGCATTTTAGAAGAGGCTGCTGTTGAGGTGAGGAAAAAGTCTTATTGGAGATCATCTGACTATTTAAGAACCCTTTTTAACTGATTTAGGGGTGCCCTGATGCAATAACAACTTGTTTAATTATATCCTGGTTCTGTATGTTTTTAATTCTTGCTTCACAGACATATTGAAAGGATCTTAGTTGTCTTTCTAAACTATGACTGGTTTTTAACTATTATTAAGCAATAATTAAGTGTTAACCTACAATTAACTGTGTAACCATGATGAGAAAAACCCCAATCCTTAGATATGGCTTGTAAGGTGCTTCAGAAGGAAATTTGGTTAATGCCTGTTTTCGTTGCTGTTAGCATGCATACACAGCACTCCAGTAAGGGTCACATCGTCTGTTCCAGACCACAGCCTTTGGTCAAGGGGATCTGAAATCTATCCATTTCCCTTGCTACAGAACAAAGAAACACAGCTCTACCCAGTGAGATTTGGCTGAAGGGACTCTTTCCCTCTACCTGGCACTTCACCAAAGGCATCTACTGAATTACGAGTTTCCCCAAATTACAAGTAGGAAAGCAAATTCTGTGTCTAGAATTAGGGATGGCTGAACTCATGCATACTGTCTCATGCCAAAGAAGGCCAATCAAGTTAAATTAGCTTCCCAATGCTGCCATGTGGGTTACAGCCCAAATTTCACTTCTCTGTGTAAATGAGAATCAGGCCATGTGCATTAAAAAGATCAGAAATGGCACCTGGAACATCTGACTCTGTCAGATAAAGAATCCTGACAAACCGTGATCAGAAAAAATACCATTCCACTACAGACAACATAACAGCTATAGGACAGTGCTCATTTAACTTCTCCATGTCTCTTCCAGGACATATGTACACCTCCAGTAACAATTGTTTATGCGCATGGTCTCCTCCAGGAACGTGAATTTTCTGTTGGTGTTTTCAGAAGGAAGAGCCATTTTCAAAAATTTCCTTCCATTATTTTATAGTTTTTAGAAGTTGTTACCAGATTTTTTTTACATGAAGTTTTTCATTAGAGAAAACTGGCTTCTAGTAACAGTGAGTATGACCATTTCTGGTCAGTGATATCTTTGATAATTTTGAAACCAGAATTTACACTATAGGTTTTACCATCATTTTTATCTACACATCTCAAAAAAGTAAAAAAAAAAGTATTTTCTAAACCCTATACTTTCACACAGGTGAAACTGAAAAATATTCTATGAAAGATAAAAATAATTAAGCAAAAAGTTATTTATTCCTTTTTACTTTTACCACATGGAAACCAGCCCTTCACTTTTCAGAAAGTTTAAAAAGTCCTCTTTGACAGCAAAAGGGAAGAGAAATGACAGTGGTCTCAGGCTGACTTTATAAGCCTTTGCCTTCTATGGATGAACCTGCACACAACTAACAAATAATGCCCCAACTTGCAACATGACAAAATTATGACTCAGCCCTAATATGAACCTCCATATAATCCTACAGTAAATGAAATTGATCATACAAATAAAACATACTGATAGAAGAAGGGGATTTCTGGTTCAAAGAGATGCAATTACCAAATGGATTTCTGATTCCTAGAGGAAGTGCATAGGTGTTCTGTGTTATAATTCGCTATGTCTTCCCACAACTTTATTTGGAATTTATGGACCACTGCATGTGGATGGCTTCCTGAGCTGAAAAGCTCTCAGATGCCAAGGCAATACATGTGACAGGTATTGCAAATGCAACTCGCAATATGGAGTTTAGCTGTACCCATGACTAACAGTAATCACTCCTCTTGTTTTTAATGCAATGCCCCATTGGAAGAAGGGAGGTACGATACTGCTTAATCACTGTCACCTTTCACTGCACCCACAGAAGTGGCCTCTTAGCTTTAGAAGGACAAAAATTAAATGAAGAACACTTATCAGCAGAAAAAGAAGTTAAAAAAAATAAAGTCCCAAATCCTCCTGACCTTCAGCTACTGCTGTCATTAAATCAGGTTTGAATGGAAGAAAAACAGTCAGTAAATTCAAGGTGAGCAAGACTGACAGAAGCAGAGGGACAGCCAGCCCGTGCCATTACCTCCTTCTGCCTCTAGAACAATCCTTGGTGTTGTAAACTGTTATTTACATCCTCTGCCATGTTCAATCTCTAATTCTGTCAGAGATGGAGATGACATTGCCCTCTTTTCACCCTATATCTCCTCTCCCAGATGAAGCGCTGATACTGTTTAACTTTCTAATTCTCTGTCCGACTTTGATGCCTAGTGTCCACCACTACAACAATAAGCAGGAGAGCATAAATCCTTGCCAAAGTCACAGCAGAAGAGCTTCCCAAGCTCCAACAAAGTAAATCTGGCCTCATGGAAGTGGGAGGACAATTCAGACTCAGAATCTGATCAGAAACCAAGCTGGTATTGTACAACAAACCAACATCAAAGAGCAAGGTGCAGACTTCACAGCTGCAACTCACTCCAACTGACACAGCACTTCCTAAGGCAAAAGTGATCATTGCAGATCCTGGTTCTTGCAATCCGCATCCAAGCTCTTGCCCTCCCTTCCAGTTCTTGCCAACTTCCTCCCTCCCTCCCTTCCCCCCAGGAATAACAAGACATTTCCATGGCTTCACTTAAGGAAGAACAAAACAACTTGCAAGCATCAGGCCACAGCTGAGAGGCAACCCGGTGGTCACCAAGCATTTTTGCAGCAGATTGTAAGTGGTTCTCGCTACTTGCCAGGGCAACTGATGCTACAGCCAAACAACTAGAAATTTCTGTGCTGTGCCTGAGTCCAGAAACAGAAGGACAACGTGTAATCAGCCATCTGAGCACCAAAGAATTACTCATCTTCAGGCAAGCAACAATACCTCACGATTAGTCAGATGTGGGGGCGGAAGAAGTCCTCTACCAGAGAGGCTCCCATGCAGCATTTCTTTTTGAGACACACAACCCTCTCTCTTCCTCCCAACTATTTATCTATCCTTTCCACCCTGGCCCTCTTATTTATGTCTAACAGCTGGAGATCCTACCTGATGGCTGATCCCCAGCACCTGCATAGAGCTCTGTTACGGAGTGGGGCCAGCTGCCCTCTTGGCTCTGGAGGAAGCCCTTAAGGTCTGTGGCACAGGCCTCCTCAAGTGCTGTTAAAGCTGAATGCCTTCAGGGACTACAGATGAGACAGACATATATTCTGACCTGTCCAGCAAATCTACATTTCTAAATTACATTCCCACAAATTGCTAAATTTTAAGAAGAGACAAAGCAGTGACAGCAGTAGTGACCTGAACAACCACTGCTCATGAGCTTAAAATTGTGCAAAGTTCATTGTGCAAAGTCTAAAGTGCAACTAAGGAAAGGGCAATGCATTATGCAGTGAGAGGACAACTTCAGTAGTATGTGGGACTGCTGTGAGTGGAGGAGCTGCATGTATCAGGTGTACAGAATCAGTTTTAGTTGGCTTTTCTGTGAGTATTTCTAACAAGGTTATGTCTACAAAAATGAAACAAACCTGGGCACTAGAGACCCACATGCTAACATAAGTGTTAATACAAACACAGAGCATTGCTTGAACAGAAAACAACTGGATTAACTGCTGCCTAAATTTAATTGGTTGGGAGCTAAGATAATTATGCTTTAGGTTTGGACCCTAAACATGTTTGCAAGTCTTGAGCCTACACTGTGAAGGAAGAGGATATTATACCAACATACCCACAACAAAGAGTAATAAAACAGACCGCAGGGAATACTGATCCTACCTGAATAACACTTCTATACCATAGGTACTGTTGCTCCTATTTCTTTTTTTATATTCACCCCAATCTCACCACAACAAGAGTATATTTATTAATATGAGTGGCCACAGTTGTTAAAACAGACAGAATGCTGAAATAAGGAGGCAGCATGACCCTTAATCCCAAACAAGCCTATTTCTTTATTACAGGTACTCCTTTCTGTATTCCTCTTCTCACAGAGAAAAACAAAAGAAAGTTTGATCTCTTAATTGCTGTATCTTTAGTCTGTCTTAAGATCCAGAGGAAACAAGACAACTGGAGTTCACTCCTACTGATTCATAAGACAGGCTTCTAAGTCATACCTATTCAAAGCATCCATCCCTGGTTTTAGTATAGCAGAGAGTAAATTTTCTGCTCTATACAGTACACATATATAGGGTCAAAGTGGAACTACAGGGTCATAGTACCACCGTGACTAGGAGACCTAGGCCAAGGACCAGGCAGGAGGGAAAGCGGAGAAGTCAGCTTCTGAGGGAATTTAAAAAGTTTTACCCATACTACTAGAATAGTTCCTGTAAGCCTGACTGTGAGACAGACCAAGGAGCACTGTAACCTTATTTTACTATGCAGGAAAAGTAAAGAACCCTTTATAAAGGGGGCTTGTTGACAGTTGCTGAGTGAATTGAGTTGGGTTTACAAAGTGATAGCTCCTGGTTCAACACCTGAGTTCAGCCTGCTACTGCTTCTTGGTTTTCTAGCTGAAACACTGCAGCCTCAAAGCAGCTCAGCAGCTCACCTCCTGCAAAATGCCTGTGTTCCACTTGCTGTGGCCTGCCCCATTTGTCTTCTTGCCATCAAATCTGCTCTCACCTCTCGCTTCCTGCTGTGTCAGTACATTAAGTTCTTCTAACAGGAGGAAAATATATTAAAGGAATAATAATAACACTGATAACAATAGTCTAAGAAATACATATTTCTTTCTCCATATTTCCCCTTGTTCGATTAGTTTCCCAGCAAGAGCAGCATTAATCACTGGGGCAACAGATAAAAGATAAAGACCACTTTGAATTTTGCTGTGTGCTACAGAGTGTGTATATGTGTGCTCAGGCAGCAGGGAGGGAGGCAGCAGGATAATCTGTCATTTTGTATTTTTATGCTGCTAGAATCGGTCAGGACTGGTTCTCCATTGTTACCACAGATTAAGATCATTCATGTCCTTATACTTTCTTTGGAGGTTATCTTTCAGGAAAAAAAAAAGACATTATGACCAAGTTAAATTCAAGCTCTTGTGCAAATATGGCTTGGATACTGAGGGTATTGCTTAGATGTTAGAAGAACACAACATTGACTAGTTTTTTCGTCGTTACTTGACCTGACTCCTTTTACAGAAAAAATGAGTTTTCATGCTCCAAAACAATTAGTAGAAAAGAGTTGTTGCATGTGAGGAGAAGAGGGGTTTTAGATGATCTTATTACAAGTGTGTGAGTGTCTCGCTTTGCCTGACTTTGAACTACTGTGGAAGAAGCCATGTGTCCTCAGATCTCACTGCCAGCAGTTCTACTGAAACACATCCTTGCCAGGTTGGCATAAAAAGACTTCTCTTTATCCCTGGGGAAGACTGAGTGTGGAACAAAGCCTGGATTAGAAAGTAGAACAGTGGCTACTAAGCCATATGGGTATGAATTTCCCTCTTCTCCAAACCCTTATCTATCCAAAATAGAGTTGCTAGAAGCACCATTCTACCATCTCTAGCCATGTTACTCTCCATCTTGTCCTCTGGATCTTAGCTCCTTGTCCGTATCCAGTATTAATCCTTCCTATACTGACTTTCATACATTTAGACATTAGAATTCTCTGCTCCACACCTCCTGTGTCCTTACCATCACAACTGTCTCTGCAAATGAAATTCTTTAAGCACACCCAGTCGGAGACACAGTAAAATGAGCAGCACAGTACGAGTGGAAAACTGTCAAAGCAATTCTGAGGGAAGATGATCCTTTCATGAGCCCTGTAAAAGTGAAGAACTGACATACAAAATTTTCACCAAAACCACACTATAAGAAAGAAGAAAAGGAGCCTTTGTATCCCATGCAATACCAAGAGAACTAACATGTGTTCCACAAGTTCCACAAATTTTGTGGAAAGAAATTATTATCTTTTAGATTATATTAGAATTAATTTTGCAATCAAAATGAACAACATCCTATCTACTTGTATGCCACCTAAGGAAGGAGAGCAAGAACTGTTGGTTGTACAGCCCTTCTTGCTAATCACTACCTTTAAGAACCATACTGTGACAGATGCACCTTGCAAATCAGTGACAAATGATCCCACAGATGAAAAAGAAACAAGCAGAAATCCTCCCATTTCTGCTAGTTAACACTACCATCGTTCTACAGAAAACCCAAGGCATTAATTAGATGGCTTCAGAAAGAGGGTCTGTCACAACAGCATGGTTGTGTTTCTAATTTCTGCATATTCATTCAAATACGAGGTAGGAAAGGTAAGAGGTACATTGCCAGCTCTCAGTATTTAAAATAAAAACAAGAAAAAAACCCCACTCACCCCATCTGCCTACCAAAAAATAATTCCCTCCAAAAAACCCCATCCCCCCAAATCCAAAATGGTTCTACACGCTCTGGAAGTACTCTGACAGTGCCTGGATCTTCAAGACATTCCCCTTAGGTATATGAACTGCAAGCAGAGCAGATATGCTGTAATAAAATGTGAGCAAATCATCAAACTATATTTGAGCTATAACCATTGATTCTACTCCATTTATTTCTAAGCAGTTAGTTTTGCAGCACTGGATCTCTTCATCATCTTTTGTTGCTGCACAACCATCCCAGAAAAACACACTTTTCCTATCCTTTCATTTGGCTTGTGATCAAGTGCACAGTGAACTACAGTAGCTCCTGAGTACTGTAATAATCAGATTTTGAAAATAATCTTCCACATGACTTTCAAGAATCCTTTTTGTCAGGGCAAGTGACATGTCTAAATACACAAAGGGATACTTTGCCCTGGAAAATAAAAAAGAACAGACTGATGTTATTAAGAGTACCTTCTGTGAAATACATGCCTGTTTGAAGAAGGGAGGTATCAGTTTACTTCAGCTGTTATTAGAGCTTTTTGTCCCTTTATTACAGAAAGGGGCGTGCTTTTTGGTTGTCTAAAATCAAGAAACTATTTCAATAAGTTTTTGATTGAGATTAAAAAAAATATCAAAGAAGACAATGTGGGTCCCTGCAGAACATGTAGAGGAGTGGTTGAAGTGACTACTTGACAATGTGACTCTATAAAACCAGGTTATCCAAAGACTGAATGCAAACTGTATATTGAGAAGTCGTACTATGCATCAACTTGTGGCACTCAAGTTTGCCACACACATTCAATCAAATCCCTTCCCTGGAGTTATGAAAGATTAGTCAACATTTGAAGCCAACAATGGTTACCAAGTTAAATGTTCAAATATCACTGGTGATAATGTGGACAAATGACAGCATACACCAGCATATGCACGAGCTGTTTTACAAATATGATGTTCTTTATTACTGTAATTACGCTTAGCAGAAATACAAGGCTGAGCTTATTTCCATCACCAGCACTTGTCAGTATTTGGGAGTACAGGCAGCTCTTGAAAAATTCTACAGTAAAATCAATTCTCTTTTTGGATGGGTACTGAACTCCAAGTTTACTATGGTACTTCCAGAAGTGCAGCACACCTGTCTTCTGCAGAAAATGAATGAAATAATATAGTCTTATATTTTAGATTATATGAGCTTTAATAGCTAATTCGAATATCCTTATCACTTCACCAGTAAATATAATATATATATAACCCCACACCCCCATCCAATATTCAATTAAAACTCAGAGACTAGTTTTATCGCTTTCCCATATATAGAACATTATCACGTATACATGTTTCTGGCTAGGTAGCTGCTACATTACAAGCCAAACATTCTGTATTTCAGTGTACACTAAAGCTACTTTGATGTTACACCCTTGTGAAGTATTTAGAGGTCATTTGGTATTATTGAATTAATCACTCTCTAACCTATGTGAAGAGTAGTTTGCAAGAAAATTTTTGATCCTGCATTTGGATTCTTGCTTCCAAACTCTGCTTTCTTTCTCAGCTGAAACCATGATAACATCTAATCATCATAGAGGAGATGCGATCCACTTGTGGATTTCACTGCGGTAATGCAACTCTACCATCTCACTCAACAGGACTGTAGTGCAGGAGAAGGGACTATACTCTGACAGATGGTACAGGCTGGGAGCTTTGGTCTCTTTAAGACAAAATAGTTGAGAAGTAAGTATGAGAGGAGGGATGGGAGCCAGACTGCACGATTCTCAGTGGTACCAATGGGCCAATAAAGACAGTCCTTAATGCAGAGTCTCATCAAAAGCTCTTTTTTCATTAGAGCTCTACAGTCATGGGATGAAAATGTCACTAGTGACTTATAAGAAGCACAAAGTAAATTAAAGGCCAATTTCTTTTCCCCAAAAATTATTATCTATGAGTGTAAAAGAAAGTTCCTAGGAAAGACCAAGGGTGAGACAATTGTATTTGTCTTAGCTGACAGTGAAAGTCTAATTAGACTGAAAAATCTTCTGTGCTATTTTCCTTTGTGATATATATTGTAAGAAAGGATTTAGCCTGGAGATGCACGTTATGGAAAGACATTAATCAAGATTATTGGAGCCTCAATCGAAAACACTGTTAGAAAGCCAGAAAGCCTAATGGTTAAAATAAAAGACCGAGAACCTTATTCTGAGCTATGCCAATGGGCTGAATTCTCCATATAAATAATGGGCAGATTCCCTCTTCCATTCCTCAGAGAGAACATTCTGCATATTATGTACTGTCAATCTGAAGTCCTAAGATCATGTCTGAAAACATCCACAAGTAATTTATGCTTTTCACCTTCAAGCTACAGTTTGGCAAACATCATTATCTGCATTTTAAAGATCAAGAAGTTGAGATATGCCCTGGATCTGTAACAAAACACACAGTTTCTGCTCCGTCATAGAGAGCATAAGCAGAAGTCCATCTATACTCCCAGAAAGGTTCTAATCTCTTTTTCACAGCAAGGTCTCTGTGTCAATCTTCAACAGCAAGTGCCCTAGACACACTGCTTAAGTCACAGAAAGCACAGGCAGAGACTGTGATAATGAAGAACTGCTCACTGTATGAGACCAGGATCAAGACCATCTCAGGAACCTGAAGGTGCACAAACACACACAGCCCAATACATTGTATCCACAGGTCCTGAGGGAACCAGCAGATTAAGTTGCTAAGCTTCTACTGATCATAGCTGAGAAGGCTTGACAGTCTGCTGAAGTTCCCACAGCTTCAATAGGGTAATGTGGCAAAGCAGAAGTCAGAGAGAGGGTGTTATTACTACAGGAGAATCTGATGTGTCAAGGTCCTGAGACCGGCAGCTGCAATTTAGTACAACATGTCATTTGTGAACAGATCATGTTTGAATCCAGAACACAACCACGGGTGAGAAAGTTAAGTCAGCATTTGTACTCAGGGACAGCAGAGCTCAAGCAGAATTTGCAACTCATTGCACCAAACATGAATGGAAACTACTTTTTCTCTCTCCTTTTCTGATAACAGGTCTTTGTTATCATTCTTCAAGGCCTCTCTGAAGGACATTTAAATCAAGAAATGCTCCTATCAGTATAAAATATAGACACACATCTCAACTGTGTCTCAATCAAATCCTTCCTGTCTTCCACTGATCTGAGTTTCCCTGCCTCGCAGGAGTGTTGTTAAGCATTTTTACCCAAACTGAAGTTATAGGCATTTTAAATGTTAATATCAATGCCACCAGGTATTTCCAGTAGTAACAGTCTCTTAATTCTCTCTGCATTGGATGTTTGTCCAAGACTATATCCCATGTTTGGGATCTTCACAAATTGAAAAGCATGTCATTGGTTTGTGCATATACTGTGTATTTTTAAAGCACTTCATTTTCACAGCTGCTCTACTCTGTGCTTTAAACCACTTCTGGTAGTGCTCAGACCACGTAACTGCAGAAAATAGCTTGGCGTACATTACAAGCAGAAGAAATGTTTCCAGTTACCATGTTCTTCTGTAATTCCCAACAAGTGATGTGTAAATCAAAATCCTACAGAAATTCCCCTGCATTTTGTATCACTTTGGGTTTAGAGACTTGCTAATTTGCACAAATTTCATTATGCATATCAAAAAGGAGAAGTTTTAGTTACATATGAAAATGAGTAATAGAAATATCACAGATACTTCTACCATAGTAAGAATAATAATTCTCTATTCTGAGTCTGGCTATTGTGCATTAGATGATTTACTTTCACTTTTGTCAAGCTCGGTATATCTATAATGAGCCAGAAGTCTTTTGTGCTAAGTAGAATACACATGCAGAGTAAAAAGTATGTTTTGAAGCTAAGGAGCCTTCAATCTAAGCATAAAAAGAGATATCACACGTCGATACAGAAAAATGGGTAATATGAAAACAAAAAATGCAACAACATCGATCAGTTTGCCTTATATAAACAGCTGCCTTAAACCATCATCAGTTTAACCTCTGACACCTTTTTGGCATACATCATAATGGAAGGAGTGCTTGAATGGGATTAGAAGAATAACCTGCTGTTGCCTTGTGGATGGCATCAAGAAGCAGAAAGATTCTTATGATCATATCTAAGAAATGAGTAAAAAAGTGCTTGAATCGTGCTGATCAGAATAGAGAAAGAAGAGGATACATTGTGAAAGGCCTTGAAAGTGAAGAAAAGTTTATTTCTGAGCAGAGAACGAGAAAAGAAAGCTGGGGTAAGGTAATAACTAACTCTATTTGTACTACTTATAGCCTTAGGTAGCTATATTTTACACTCCCCAAAGAACAAACTTGTTCTATTACATTTTTCCACCACTTAGATCTAAAATTGTAAGTAGGCTTGACAACGGTGGTGTTGAACACAAGCAAGATAAAATAACCATTAGGCATCTGAAAACCACAGCTAGAGATACTGCCCAAACAGAAAAAGACAATTTCTTCCCACTTTCACCACACAAATAACGCAACTTAAGCTGACAGAATCAAATTCTGCCAAGAGTAAGGAAGAAACGCAAGCCATCTGTGCTGTGACAGCAATAAAATCGCCTGATATTGAAATGCAGAAAGTTGTAATGGAGGTACATATTGACCTTTATCTTTCTTTCAGTGGGTAGCGTGAAGTGTCAAAGAGTTATTGCTTTAATATCAGCTGAGATGAAGCCATTTGTTGTGGTGCATGTGTATCCAGGAAATCACTGCTCTAACCATGTTTTTAGAAGCAGTTTGACACTTTATTAAATCTTCTTGGTGCTCTTTCAGCACATAGTGGTCTCTACAGGCTGAGTGAACTGCCACATAGGTTAGGCAGGGAGCTTTCTGAAAGATTTTCTCTTCAAGTAAGCCAGGGTCATTTCCAGGTTGACCCACGTGGCACAGTGCTACTTTATGTTACACTCCTATAGCTAAACACAGTTCTGCTGCCCTTACAAATTATAGCAAATCTCCACTAACAGGGGCAGGATCAGGACTACAAATTTCATTCCTCTGGAGATGTGATCATACAAAGATTTTCTCTAAAACTGGAGATAGACACTATGGGTAAGGACGTGCAAATCTTTCAAAATTTATGACAAACCATGATACACAAGGGGTAATTTCTCCTCATTTAGCTGAGACTTTATAGATCACCTATTGGGGGTTTGAGGCTAACAATCCCAGTCCTGCTGCCAACTGGGTTTACTGAGTACCAAAGGGGACAACGTTAAACCTTGATGTGGAATTAATTACTTTAATTGATATGAATTCTACTGCAGCCAGAGGTACCTCACAGAATGGTTGTGGTCGGAAGGGGCCTCTGAAGGTCATCTGGTTCAACGTCCCTGCTTGAGCAAGGTCATCCAGAGTCAGTTGCTCAGTGCTATGTGCAGACAACTTTTCAATAGATACAAGGATGGGGACTGCACAACCCCTCTGGGCAACCTATGCCAATGATTAGTCACACTCAGAGTAAAAACGTGTTTTCTGATGTTCAGAGGGAACCTCCTGGGTTTGTTCCATTGCTTCTCGTCCTGTCACTGGGTACCACCATTGTCTTTACACTCTCCCTTCAGGTATTTGTACATACTGATAATATCCAGAAACTTCTTTTCTCTGACCAGCCCCAGCTCTCTCAGCCTTTTCTCACTGGAGAAAAATTCCAGTCCCTTTATCATTTTAGATGTCCTTTTCTCCAGTAGTTCCATCTCTCTTTTCTATAGGGAAGGCAAGAACTGGCCACAATACTCCAGAGGTGTGTTCTGACCTTCTATACAATTAAGAGGATAATTTTTCTGTTTTCTTATACTAAGTGGCCAGGACTAGATTCAAGTAAAGAGAACAGTCATATATATACAAACTCAATCCATAGCTGATTAAACCTTCTGAAGCAGTTAGAAAGCAAGCACGAAACTTGTATGATTAGAGATTTCAAAGACCTTGTTTTCATTAAAGTCCTCTGTCCGAAGCAGCAGAAATTGTTTCAGAGAAGCAGATGGAATTTTTTTCCTGCAACTTTACAATATATATCTTTGTCTGGAAGTTTAATAAAGGCATGTTCTGATCAATAACTGCTCACCAATGTCTCTGCCACTGTACACTGCTGTCACTAAAAATGTGTTGATTTCTGCAAGATGAGGTTCTGATGTAAAGATTTTAAAACAAATGTTTCATCCTAGTTGATAACATGATAGTATGCTACTGAAATAAATAATTTTCAAAATCTGATCCATTGCTCAGATTGGATATTTACATGATTCTTTTCTTTGCACAGACAAGAAAAGCCCATTTAATGTGTTCATTACTGATCAGTACATTTTGGTTGCCACAAGTAGTCCCAGAATGACTGCATTTTTGGGACTGAAAACACTACATTGGCACAATGGAGACCTGTTTGGAAGAAACTGATCTTGGTAGCATTTATTTAAAATTTTCTACATGAAGGAAAAGAAAATGAAAAATGGCTCTAGCTGGAAGTAATGCTCCACTGCTTTTCTCCCCATTATAAACTTCATTGTTGCATCAGTACAAAGTGTCATAATAATAAATAATCGTACACCCACCCCTCATTAAGCTTTGTTACTCTCTTGGGAATACATTCATCTCACTATTGAACCACGGAAACATAGTTACAAGCATGATCTCATTCATATTAGGGCAATCTTACATGCACCCCCATTATGACATACATGTGCCATAATAATTTATCCAGATATTTGTTCACCAACACAGGACGACAAAATTTTATGTTGACTTACCCTGTACAACATTATTAAAATAGTTATATGGATCATGGTTCAGAAAACATGACTCATGAATTTAAAAGTGAGTGGCAAAACAAAACACTAATTAAAAGCGAAAGGAAATGCAAAGAGTAATTGACTCACCTGGATGCTGGGTGGCGAACGGTTTTTTCGGGTTGTAGTGGTGGCCATCGTAGTTGTGGTTTCCATGACTGTAGTAGACATTTCTGGTGGCACGGAGGTTGTGGGTGTTGTTCCCAAGATGGAAGGGACTTCCCCAACGAGTCGGACACTTCCATTGATTTTAATGTTGGGGTTGTTCTCTGCTGCCATGTTCAGCACTTTCAAGCCATTGTAATAGAGACCGGAGAGCTGGCCTTGGAAAAGACGCCCTCTGTCCTTCCCTCCTATGGCTATTTGCGCCTGGGTGTTGAAGATCGTTAACTGTCGTCCTAGTGAAGGGGGGTGAATAACATTATTGCCAGACATTTCCTTCACTTTGCATCTTACACTGAGTCCTGGCCAGAAATGATGGACAACAAGAAGTAGATTCATTCTTGGTAGTGTTTATGATGACTGTAGAAATACTGTACGGAAATGTACTGCCTGAAACTCATTAATAAGTAAGATTAGCCTGACAGCAAGAACAGCTAAAACTGAACCTTATACTTCACTATGCACTCACACCATCAAAACTCTGGAGGAGCTTTGACTCAGACAGAAATTTGAGTCCACTCTTTTAGAGTTAGACACATTTTAAACTACAAATAAGGCTTCAGTATGCGGCTGATTTTCCAACATCTATTCAGACTGCAGTACCTGTCAAGCTTTAGCCCATAAATAAACCTTCCAATTTGACTGGTCAAAGGATGGGATTAACTCATAAAGCCACTTTTAATAATGCAAAGGTTTTAAGGGGTGGCTTGAGGACAGTAAAACATCAGAAAGGATTGTGTAGGAATCTTAAAGCAGGATCAGTCATGATCTTCCACCTGTAAATTTTCTGTTGTGAAGGCTCACAAATCTAAATCCAAGAAACAATAAATGTAAACATTTGTGATGTCTCTGAAAGAGCAAAGTTTTTGAAATCGTGAGGATACCATAATGCTTTAGATAGTTAAGCCCCAGAATGCCTTTCATGTGACTCTCCTCTTACAGACAGTGAAATTCAAATGTAGGCATGTTAAGTGGTTTACTCAAGGTAACACCTTGAGCATTAGGAGTGCTCTAACATCATACAAAATGAAAAATATATTTATAAAAATAAATCTAGTAACAATTGCCAATTCACCTGGTTTTGCAGGACACTTAAATCACATTCAGCCTGGACTGCTCCATAAATACCACTTACAACCCAGGCTGCATTCGATTGACTATGTTAGGAAGTAAATTGCATCATGCAGTGCAAAGGCAGTGCCTGTAATTTCACTGTTCCTCAGAAGATTAGGGGCATGCCATCTGGAATCTGTTGACTTAACAGACAACCAGACTTGGCAAAGGGTTATCAATGCAGCATCAAGTCAATCATCGTTCAGAAATCTACTGTGTTTTCACAGTTTTTTATGAAGTTTGTACCACATGTCCCCATCCCATTCCCGCTCCCCGGTTCTCACTCACCACTTCCTCTCTCTAGTCCACCCTGATGAGAGGTGAAAAATGCCACCATGTAGCAAAGCAGAGCCTATAACCCACTGCTCATTCGTTCACAGCCAGTGGTTAGAGTAAATCAAAATGCGAGGGGGAGCTCACCAATTTTGGTGGTCGTCGTGACGGGTCTCGAAGTCAAGTGGTGATGCGGTGTTGCATCATCTTATGGTGACAGGATGGACCATGGGGAAGAGAATGGGGACAAGAGAAGAAATGTATCTGAAAGGAGTTCCTGTCCCCAAAGAGGGCCCTAGCTAACTAAGTAAAAGTGTATGGAGAGGTGTAACATACGGACATGTGGAGGTGGGCTGCACGTCCCTTGTGCTCCTCACCCACAAATTTGTAAATGAAACACTAGGACTTGATCGGGGTGGAGTAACTGCATTGATGAAAAAAATGAGAAAAAAAAAAAAAAAAAGGAGGGTATCCCTTCCCTGGAAAGTGTTGAAACACGTGATGCAACATTCTGCTTCTCAGGAAGTTTTAAACTTACCAGAGGCAATATATGTCTATTAAAACATCAACAAACATGCACTGAAGCTATACATCCTCAGCATGTAAAAATAGCCTTTCCTTTTTTCTAAAAGGAAAATCGGATCCAATAGCAGTACCTGTCAACATATTCAGCCCTCTCAGCCCAGCTCCAGTCTAAGCTAGAGGAAAACAGTACACTTTAGAAAGCCAAACTCTTATCATATACCACATCCTCAGAGTTTGCTTTTCTTCTCTGTCTTCTTGTGCTCTGGAAATTTTTAATGGATGTGCCATCAGTTCCTTACTATATCATCTTCCCTTCTCCTCACATGTTCCCTCCATCTAGCAAATGGTACTGACCTTTCAACACCTTCCATTCAATCAATACTGTATCACTTTTCATCTTTTACCAAATGGAAAAGAGGTGGGTGAATGTGGAGAATTTTTTCTGTTCCAGCAAGGACAGCTCCCCAAGCCAGGATAAGAAAGGGGTTCCCTGGCTTTTACTGGAGAATGGCCACTCTTGTCAGGATGTCATCTATTCTAAAGCAAGGTGATATCGCAGCTTTAGACATGTTTGTCATATCTCCTGCTTTAATTTCCAGGATGAAGAGTTAGTATATTAAGGCTGAAAAAAAGATCTCTTGACTATTTGCAGGCCTTGCTCTGCATCTTCTAAGAATGAAAGAAGGTATAAACAAAGGAGGTAGCAACACTCCAGTAAAAAAGGAACTTTGTGTGTTTTGGGCTCTTCCATGTTTGCTAACTCCAGTCCAGGATTCATGCACTGCACCATAAGGTTAATGCTGGAGACAGCACTGGTACTAGAATGTTGTTTGCTAAAAGAACAATCACTTGTTACAGTCACTCGCAACCTGATTTTCCCCACACTTCATTCTATGACAGTGTGCACACACATGAACACAACAGGGAAATGCATATGGAACGAGAGAAAAATTCTGAGAGAATATACATGTAATTCTGTCACTATAGATCTTTTCTAACCATTCTTTTGAGGATACAGTTCCAAAGCCCTCACTTCCCCTAAGTAAAGTCTATCCAGAAGCTGAATTTTTTGAGAAACTGTTTACATTTGTAAATTTTGCTAGATGTGTAAGGATTGCAGAATTACAGCCCTTACTTCTTACAGAGCATTCTTCCTACTGCTCTTTTAGTGTCATACTGGAGAAAAATGAGCAGAATTTAGGTTTCTGAGGTGTTTTATAAATATTCTGAATAGTTCCAGCTCTTTTTTCTTTGTTTGCTCTCTCATTGACTTCTTCATTTGGAAAACACCACCAATCAGAAATTTTATAGACAAATTTAGTGAAGTATAACTTTTCCATAACACTAGGAGAGATTTTGGACCTGAATTTGCAAATCCTAATCCCCACTAATTGTTCTTGTTTCAAAAGTACAGTTGGTCACATCAATGAGACTTCGCACATAAGTAAGAGAGATTTAAAAAAATTAGGGACCTCCAGGATCAGTCCTTTTGCTGAAATGCTTCTGGGCCTTTATGAGCTCATCCAACTGCAGAATAGGTAACGTCTGAGCTTTAGCAAACAGCACATATTCTGCTAAGGAAATCTACCGGTTTTATTGCTTCTTAAGTTAAACAATTTCAGACTAATACTTTGTTTTACTCATATATATTATCTCAGTGAAGTTAATAGTGTTTAGCGTTTTGCTTATTACTTTAATATGTAATTCAAGATTGCAAACCTGTTTCACTCTTAAAAATATTTTAAATCCATTTATAAAATTTAAAAAACCCATGAAACCCAGTAATGATGTCACTTCAGAAAGGTGTTTCCAAGAATGAACTATTTCATTATCATGAATAACAGTGGTAACAAAGGATGACCAAATCTATGGCATTCAAAAATGTCAGTCAAAAGGTGTTTCATCTTACCTCACTCAAGCAAAGAACTTGTATAAGCAAGACAGATATTCTACAGGCTCTCTTTGATGAATCTATCTATTCCTCCATCCATCGGTTCATCTTGTTCCAATTTGATGGCAAGCTATCCCTTTCACTCATCATCTTTATAAAGCCTTCTGACAGAAGTTACGTTAATTGTTGGATGAATGACCAGATGGGTGAGCAGGTTGGTGAACAGCTAGGTGAATTATTCATTCTTGATATTTTTAAGTGGTACCTAAATTGCTGAAAATCTACTTTGGAACAAAGGAAGAAAGCTAGATCCCTAACACAAAGTGAGAAGACTGAACTTCCTTTATCTTCAGTAAAAGCATGGCTCTAGCCTTCTACCTTAAAACCATCCAGTGCTTTGAGAGTGTCAGAATGCTCAAATATTGTCTCTTTTAGACCCCACTGTGAATGCGATTGTCTTTTAACAAAGCATCAGTATGTACAAAAGGCAGACTTCAGCTCAAAACTTCAGGGTGGCTTACAAATGAATGCCTTGGCATGCTTATAAGCTCAAACTTGGAGAAGCAGTGGCATAAAGGATTTGGTGGAAAACCAAAAAAGGAAAAAAACCCAAAACAACCCCAAACAAAACCACAAAAGAAAACAAAGGTAGGTTTCTCAAGCACATGAACTGCATCAAGGAATTAGACATGCATCTGTTTTAACAAAATTGAGGCAACCACTGTCTTTAGTGTTAAAGGGACTTTAGCAATTCAAACTCACCAAAATTATCCTCTTTTTAGTGTTAAGTTTTATTTATTTTAGTTTGACCTTATGAATTAACTTGGCAACCCACTGAAACTCAATGAGCATTTTCTGTATATCTTTACCTTAGAATTCATTTTTAATGTAGCTGAATTAACTGTTCCATAAAACCCTGGTGGTCCAAAATATTTCTGCTTTAGTTACACAATATTTTTTTTTGTCTTTCACAAATACTTTTGCTTCTGTTACAGACATTATAACATTGCAGACAAAATACAAAAAGTGCAACACTGTCAGCTCTCATTGAAGTCAATGGGAATGGAGTTGCACAACACTTTGCAGGATCAGACCTGTCACATAAAAATATTTTGACTGTAGTTAGCCACATCCTTCATGACCTTAATTCATAATGGCCAAATCAATTCGTTAATTCAGCTGAGTACAGAAGTTTGGAAGAGAACATAAATACTATCTTTCCAATCCTATTAAACACCATTTTTCTTTCTTGGAAAATCTGGTAACTGCGATTGTCTTAAGTAGGCACAGAAAATGCAAGAGCTGAGTTCAAAGGTCACCCCCTTTTATCAGCAGTACTTTCTTAAAAGGAAACAAGAGAAGATTGTGTTCTGCTTTTTCTAGACTTCAAGGCAAGGAGTTACAGTGTTGTTTTAGGGTTTGTTTTTTTTAAATACCACTTTTGTGTGGTAGAGGGAGAAGATCTTCCTGATTTATACTCCACTATCACCAAAAGCCCAGTCCAAACCCTGCTGAAATCAGCTAAGGTTATTTTGTTACCTTCTACAGGCCTTGGAGTGGGCTCTACAACCAAGATTTTTTTTCTCCCTCCAAACTCTTTGTAAATGATTATTACTGTTTTGGCACAAATCCCATTTCAACAGCTCACTCAGTGTATGCAGAACACTCACTCAAGAGCTGGACTCATGCATGTTAACAAGTCTTTTTCTAACTGAGGCCAATTATTCAAGGCAAACCCACAGACTTAAGTAGTACTGCCTGAGATTAAGTTAAGGAAGAATTTGACCCATAATTTAGACAAACATATCGCTTGAATATTCTGTACTCCAGACCTATCATAAAAACACCAGAACAATTATCTTTCTCTGTCTCCCTCACTGTAGTTTAAATGAAAATGCTAAGAAAATGTTTCCTTTACAACATTTTTAAAAATTGTTTAATTATCTTAATACAATTAGGAAATACACCGCCTTAGTGGCTAATCAGTCTAATGAGAAAAAAGAAACTTACAAGAAATGGTTTAACAAGCAGGTTTGAATATCTTTTTAAAGAAAACTTTGAGAATAAAGATATAAATGTATTTTTTTTAATAAATCAAAATAAGTAAATCATGCAGTGGTTAAATTGCCATAATACATGTTGTTGCTCTTCACTCTTTTTCTTTTTTTTTTTTTTAGAAAACATCTCCTGAATTTTTTTGCTTGTTTGTTTGCCATTACTATGATAGCAAGCTTATAATTTCGTCCCTTTAACTGCATTTTAATAGCAATGTATTATAGCATGATTTATCAACATATGGCAGGTGGAAGCTGACACAAATTATAATGAAAATTAAAACAGTCATTTATGCAGCAGGCGATTATCATTTAAGAAACATTTATTTGCAGGCTTTAAAAATGAGGGTTTAAAATCAAATGGGTTTAAAATGAAAGTTTTAATGACTGTTACCTTTTTCCTGCAGCCACTCCTCTACAGGCCGGTTATATTTGAAGGGGATTTTCTGTTTTACCATTTGGAACCGTTCACTATCAGTGTTGCCTTTAAAGTTTAAAAAACAGCTTAAAAACAATCTGAAAAGTCAATGAAATAGTTAAAACATCCTAGATTTTTTTTGGGTTATTTTATGACCTTATTTAGCTATAAATAGATAAGTGAATGTGTGTGTACACATATATTTGACAAGAGAGATGTTTATCTTTAGTAAGGTGGAGAATAGTTATATATCCAATTGCCTGAGGTTCTGGAAGGTCGAAAAAGTTAAATCATATGACAAAGATATTTCAGATTCTCTTCAGCATATTTGTTTATCTAGATTGGTTAGAAGGTGTAATTTGTCTGGGACGTGAGACCTTGAGTGAACTCCATGACATGAGTTAAAACATTTTGATCACACTCTAGATTTGACTGCAGAAGAACACGGCACAATATGTCAGTCATGTAAGCATAAAGTTTGTAGTCTTTTGATAAACCTCTCAGAAGTAGCAGACACGTGTTAGGACTGGAAACCCAGTAAACAGGAAAAAAAAAAAAAAGAATGGAAGAAATTATAAGACACAGATGCTGAAAGGATGTGAATGGAACTAGTTGTAAAAATCCTGAGTGGGAAGGTAGATCAAAAAAATGGGAAGTAACATTTAAAAAGAGGAAAAGCTCTTAACTGAAGATACGTGAAGGTTTGTGTCCAGTTACCAAAGACTTGGGCCTGTTGCCAGAAGAAAACAGAAGCTCAGAAACTAATTTAAATGAAAGCAGAAATAATTACCCCAGATGTAAGTTCTGGCAAGTGCAGTTCCATTGTTCCGTGTTGATGGATAATAGAATTATCCAGTAAAGTGTGTTTTGGAAGAAAACTCTTGTTACTCACACAGTAAAGAAAGGAATATGATTCATACAAAATCTTTGTCCAAATTTCCCGGCTACTGAAAAAACTGTAGAGGTTAGATGGTTAGACCAACCTCTAGCAGGACAAAGCAGCTTGGTTTGATGGTGTTAGGACTGAGAGCAAACAAGTGTCATCATTCTGCTTTTTCATTTTCTTAGCTGCAGTCCCCTTCAGACTCATTCCAGTTTTTGCTTCATGTATTTTTAATAAAAATTCTTCAGTCAGATATGCTTAAGAATGCATCTAATATATCATCTAGTATATCTGAGTAAGCCCCCAGCTTACTGAAGTAATGTTACCATAAACAGAAGTTCAGTAGATCAATAGGGCTCCAAATACATATTTTGAATAGATGGCAGTCCAGGAGTCAGCAACTGCTTTGCACAATTTGCAGTATTGCTTTTAAAAATCTCACGTATTAAAATCTGACTAGCCAGTCAACAGCAGACAGCTTCACACTGCAAGCAATATGACTGGTTCAGTATCATGTGCTCGATAATCCTTACTCTGTCACTGTTGCCCAGAAGTGCTGCCAGCATGCATGAGGTACCTGCTATGTTCTCCAGCATCATCTTGTAACTGCTGAATTTCTGAAACAGGTGAGAAGCACTATAGCAACACACCAACTACAATCCCACAAGGATTCAGCATGGACCTACTCTTAAGGAATATTTATAGAAATCATTAACTGCATCTCTCAGTCCAGCTGTAAGGAAAACAGAAATTTGGACTTAATATCTTAAAATAGAACAATGAAAATTTAGAAGCCTTGCTGTTTATCTGGAGCAACAAGAAAAACAAAGCAAAAACATCTTAGAAGAGCTTTAACTGGCCTGATTCATTATCACCTTCCTGGAAAGCCATCTGCATTTTTCCTTCCATGCAAGAGATCCATTTTAGGAAACTGCTATTCCTCATTGTACAAAGATGTAATTAAACACTCGCTGACACACATTGATGAACCAGTTTCTCTGTCCCACCTCAGATGCCTGCCATGTTCAATTGGTTACTTGCATAAACTAGAATGAAAAAACAAAATATTGGGAATGTACTCTCTCAGTTTTTCAACATTGGTGGCTTGGAGTCACTCACAGGCATTAAGTTATCTTTAAGTACATTCCCAACTACCATAATTAATATTGGCACCATCAAAAAGTATCAGTAGTAAGTTCTGTACCTCTCTGAATACAGATTCATAAACATAAAACTGGAGCCATGTGCAGTGCAGGATCTAAGAAAAAAAATTGATAAAAAGCAGCTGAGATAATATAAAACAAACAAAAAACCCCATCCATCTAAAGCTAGAGGCACAGAAATATTACCAATTTTTTTTTTTTAAATCTGTTTATTAATAGTAAGGTGATGACTAATGTAGGCTGGGGTCACACAGGTCAGTTGTGTCCCCAATTTCTTAACCTAGAGGATAAGTCCCTTTCCTGAAAGTTTACCCATTGTTTTAAGCCTAAAGGAAGTTTACTCTCACAGTATGAAGCAAACCTGCTAGATTGTGCAGAACAGAAACTTAAGTAATTAAGTCAAGGCCACTTTGTTTTTTTTTTTTAATGTTGGTTAGCATGGCAGCGAACTTATCCATTAGACCTTTGCTTAACATACTGGCTAGTTTAGTGAAGGAAAGTGTAGATTAAGGCTTGTAAATGTAATCCTGCATCTCCTTTAGGATATATATTGCATGTTGCAGGGTGCTAATTGTTCTCTGTGTAAGAAAGGAGTACTGGAGGTTCTGAAAGACACTCAGGAGGTGTTTCAAGAACTAATTTTTTCTGTTAACTCCTAAATTTCTCTGTCAACCCTGAGTTGAACACTTACAGTCTGCTACTATGTTTTGCACGTGAATACAGAAAGATTTCAGCAGAAACAGAGATTATTCCCCACTTCATAGAGTTTCTTCTGAGCAACAACTTCTGATGAGACTACATTAAAGTCTTAATGTTAATGAGCAAGAACATCTTCTTCAGGGCCAAAGACTCTATAACTCTCTATATATAACTCTATAACTATATAACTCTATAACATACTTGGAACAAAAAATCTCCACTGGCTTCATTCAGTATGTACATAAGAACTTTCAACTGGAGGCAATGAGATCATTTTCAGTATAAAGAATGAGCTCAGTTCACAGGAACACCAGAGTCAGCCAGTGGTTAGCAGGGAATGCTTCTTCCTCTATGTGGAGGCTGACTGGAGAAAGGAAAATATGTAGTGGTTTGAAGTTTCTCATAAGTAGGGCATCTCACAAGAACAGGCCAGCAAGACTAAGGTAAAGAGGAAGTGGGACAACGAAAGAGGACATGACAGGTAAAAAATGGGTTTCTTATAATACAGTCCTACACCTCAAGAAAGCCAGAAATGACAACTATTCCCCACCACATCTTTAAAGACTTTTTTTTTTTTAAAGCAGGTTTAATTTAATTTTATTATTATTATTAGGCTGATATGTTCATCAAGGTTAAAATACATATAAGAATCATACCTTTAAAAGCTATGAAAAATCAAAGGACATTAAAAAATTCAAATAGGTTTAAATGTCAACATTAGTACCTGATCTTTTTGGTTTTGTTTTAAAATTTTATTTCAGACATTAGTAAGAAAGATTTTTAAAAACTTGTGCATGAGAATGTGTTAACTGATATACCCAGTTGTGACACTGAGTTAAAGAACAAGTTTTCCACTGTCAAATGGTTGAGACAGTCAATAAATATCAATAAAAACATACAATTTTAAATTAATATTGACTCTGAGTTGCGCCTTAAGAAAATAAACACAGCATTTGATATGAGAGTTCAAAAAGGAAGTATCATGATTTGCAAAACGAAGTAACTTAAGTTCAACATGGAATAAGCTCACTGGACCTCTAACAGCTGAGCCATGATATGATTAACGGGGATTCTTGCCCATTTTCATGCACAGAAATTTTCAGTAACAATCCTTTTGTGACCTCAATACAATGTCTTTCTGGACGTGAATGACAGATATGTTCAAAGAATCTCTTCATGCATGTAATCTACATTCCCCCCGCTCTTTTCTCTTTGAGTCCAGCTCTAATTCAAGGTTGCACTTCAGAAAAGCACACATAAAATAAAAAGATCCATTTAAATTTATTTTAGAAGATCTGCTTAATCCCATAGTTCTGTTGCATTCAGAATCAATGTGGGTCTCAAAAGGTCTGCAAGATAGAATTTGATAAAGTACAATTGTGATGATTAGTTTTGCCACTTGTGATTTATTCAGTATTTTTCCTCATAGGTTCTAGCTACTTAAATGATACAAGTATCAATAAGAACTGCTCTACTTAAAATACACTTCCTCCTTTTCCCTTCATCTGCATAATAAATTCCTGTTTATCACTCTGACTTATGATCTGTTTCATGACTTAGGTTCTAAAGAACTGTACTTCAGAAACGCATTCCTTCAAAATTTTTTTTTTGTCCTTTCAAATGCAAAATTCTAAAATACAGCCCAACACGTCTTGGTGAACATGGGATAAAACGAGTCTTTTACTCCATTTAGTTTTGATATGTTAAATTAATAGAAATCCTGCTGCATCTCCTAAGTATCACATAGGCCTCAGTTTTCCAACGAACTCATAAGCATCCAGTAACATTTGGCAAACTTCTGGATCCCTGCATTTTGTTTAACCTGATAATTCAAAATATTCCAAGTACTGCAGACACTCCTCTGGACTGTTCTGGGGAGGAATCTGCAAGAGCAGCTCTATTTTTACATGTTTATTTGTTTGACCCTTTCACCCCCAGAAAACCTGGCATCTAAACGATAAAAACCAGAGCCTGCTGTGTGCCAGTCTTCTGCCTTTTTTTCTGGAACTCTCTGTATCACAGCTCCACAACCTATACAGATAAACAGATCATATTCTCTCCCAACTTTAGCTCCTGATAATCTTCAATTTAGATCAAACTAAAAGGGGAAATACAATCAACAGGATTTGCTTGTGCTCAGCACTATTAGCAGTTCCCACAGGAAATGCTTTTGATACAGTGCCACAGTCCAGGGGGAAACAGTTTAAATTTACTCATGGGCAAAGCAAAATTTTCTTCCACAACCTTACAGCCTTGAAAGATGTTCTGCTTTTCTGTTCATGTTTCCTTTAAGGAAATAGAGAACTTTTATTGCATTAAGCTTATTTCTAAACCAAAACGGATTCTTAAGCCAAAGAAAGTAAAGAGCAATTGAAACTCTGAAAAATGTTGCTCCTTGGCCTAGATACCAATCATAATGATTTACTGCCTCTTTGGTGTGAAAGAGAAAAGCCGAAAGGTTCCGGCAAATTACACTGGACAGAAAGAAAGTACTTGCTTCCAGGTGGAATATTAATCCAACCTGATGTGTTGTCAAGTCTGTGAAGATGCTAAAAAGAATACCATAAGAAAACATTCATCTCTTCTAAATTAATGCCCAGGGCTGTTTTATGTAGAGACACTACAGCAGCAATATTTTCTTCATTGCTTATAAGTCTTTAAAAAGAATGAGACATTTTATATAATGAGCAGCTGTTAAATGAAAGGCGATTTGGTGATATTAATGATTTAAGAAAATGTTTTGAGATCAGTGCTCAAGATTTAAACTGATCCCACTTCCTCTCCCTTACTGTAGATGGGATTTCAGTAGGAGAAGAGCTAGTAAGCAGTTAGCATTTGATAGTTCAGTTCACCCGGTGGCCTTTAGCGCTAGCTCCCTTTGTGTTTTTATGGATGCCCATAATCTTGCTACGATTTGCATACAATTAATAGACATCAGTACAGCAGGGGCACCTGGCAGACTGCTACAGCATTCAAAGTCTACCTTCGAGAGTTAAATCCTCTACTGACCTAAACTGACTCACTTCAATTCAGTGTTAAAACTCTTCTAGAGCTGACGCTATGTGCCCTGGAAAAGGATGCTCGCAGGCATCACGGAGAAGCTACCTTTTTTCCCCAAGAGTTAATAAAGGGCAGAGATGCTGCTAACCACAAAAGTCTCAGAAGTGTGCTTGTCATTGGGGCACATAGAATCTCTTTAAACACTTCTCTTTTCAGGCAGCTGCACTTAAGAACTTCGGCACACTAAATTGCTCTGTATTCACATTTCCTTAAGTGCAGATTCTGTTCTGAATACTATGAAGTACAATGGTCATTTGTTCTCATTTTGTATTCTGCAAGGAAACTGAGATGAGCCTATTATAAAGTTCATACTTAGTACTAGAACCTTCTGTCTTCCATAAATCATGAAGGAACAACACCACAATTAGCTTTAGCATCAGGCCTGTTTATGGATAGCTGATTATTTTGCTGTATTACTGTAAGGCCATATTGTCATTTGTGTTATGTAACACAGGGGATATTTGCATTAAAATCAAACCACATTAAAACAAATGTCTACTTGCAGCACTTTGTATATAACATTTGAAAAAAGTCCAAACCTGAAACCACAGATCTGGCTTCTACAGAAATGAAATAGGATAGCCATGCAACTACATGGAATAATTATAAGGCAGGTGATCCAGAACCCTTCTATCTACCTACCACAAGCTGTCCCTCTAAAAATTCTTGCAAAGCTTCAGTTTGCCCTGTGTAACAATGGGTGCTATGGAGGATTAATTCAAATTTGTGATTTATTTTTTTATGAGACAGAAGAATAGACAAGTATCAACATTGCTTGTCTTGCTTCAGCTCTTAGATATTATGCTTTTTCCTCTGCCTCCACTGTTCGGTAAAGTTGCATCTTTTGCTCATTTTATTTCCCACACTCATTTTTCCCTTAGTCCTGGACACCCTTGACTTTATCTGCAATTCCCTCTGATCACATTGCTTGCTAGGAGCCACACCTTTCCTTACATTCATCTCACCTTGGATGAGAGATAAAAGCTGACCTTCACACTGCAACTCTCCTCAGCTCACTGCCCTCATGACAAACACAACGAGGTCTTGGTAGTACTAAAAATAGGAGAAAGAGTTATCAGGCAAGACTACAGCAGCCAAAGGTACTGCTCTGATCAGGCAACTGGATGTGCTGGGTTTGGTTGGGATAGAGTTAACTTTCTTCACGGTAGCTACTACAGGGTTGGATTTTGGATTTGTGCTGAGAGTACAGGGATGTTTCCATTAGTGCTGAGCAGTGCTTACACAGAGCCGAAGGCTTTTCTGCCTCAGAGCACCCCACCAGAGTGCACACCAGGGTACACAAGGGGTTTGGAAAGGACACAGCTGGGATGCTGACCACAAATGACAAATTTCATAGCAAATGGCACCATACTCAGTATGTAAAGCTGGGGAAAAAAAGAAGGAAGGAGGACACACCTATATAGTGTTGGCATTTGTCTTCCAAAGTAACATGCCCTGCTTTCCAGGAGATGGATGAACATCTGCCTGTCCATTGGAAGTGGTGAATAAATTCCCTGCCTTGCTTTGCTTGCATGCACAGCTTTTGTTTCAATTGTTTTAACCTCAACCCAACAGTTTTCTCACTTTTACTCTTCTGATTATCTCCCCCATCCCACCAGGGGAAGGCAGGGAGGGAGTGAACTAATGGCTGCGTGGTATTAGCTGCCAGCTGAGGCTGAACAACCACACTGGCATTTTTTTCTAAGTTTCTATTGCCTCAAACAAAAGCTTTATGCTGCTGCCACTCTCTATTTTATCTTTTTAAGCCTTAAAATCTGTAGGGTCCAAATTCAAAGCAAAGCAGCATCCAGGCCAAAATCATTCAGAAATTCAGAGGCAAACTATCAGATTAAAGTTTAAATGTCTGTTCACAAGGTGCAGCTAACGTGGGCCACGTTAACATTAATAAAACCGGAGAAGACTTTGAGAAGTCATCTACTCCAATCTGCTGCCTCAGGACAAAACCTCCTTTAGATTAATCTTTCAATCCTGTCTTCAGTGAGTGAGAAAATGAATGCCTTGCCCCTCATAATCTAACCCAAAAACACAATAGGAGCAAAACAAAAAGAAAACTAGCAAAAGTGGAAGAAGGTTAATCAAACTTTTTCAAGGGTGGGGGAAAAATATCTGTTGAAAAATGTGATTCAGATCTTATTTTGCGTGAACAGATTATACTGAATCATTTCAGTCCTATAGAAGCTGGGGCTACAGGCATGAGATAAAAGCAGTCTGCTTTAGTTATCTTTTATGTTGGAAAAGTGAACTCATGTACACTACAGCGAAAGCAGCTACCAGTTCAATCTTTTTAAAGATATGCAACAATTTGGGTGTCTACATTACCGGATCTCTGGGACATTTTGCAAGTAATGTGTATATTATAGTGGTTTTTCACTGACCAGGTCCAAATTAAGCCCTGTATCAGGCAGCCAAGGATAAAGTGACTACTAAAGAACGACTGAAACTACGTATTGATCTTTCCATTTGAAACAAGAACAAATTTCATTTTGCAGGAAGAGATACGAAACAGAGATCAGAATAAAATCCACTGCCACTGTCTCCACATCCCGTTTCTTCGATTCCTTTGGAAAAGGTCAGAATTTGATTTATATAGCCCAGTGGGAAAGAGCAGCAATAATCAAATTCCAAAAGCACTTTATTTGTATTAACACTTTAAGTTCAATTAACTACCATTTATCTAGGCGTTGCTTATCTATTTTGTGGTTTATGCAAAGTCAGGACAGAGAATCACTGGATCTGGCTTAAAGGTGCCAGTTTGGGCATGGAGTTACACATGTGCAGCTGTTGTGCTTCCAGGACCAAGGTGAGACTGAAAACAGCACAAGTGCCTTTGATTGGTGCAACACCCAAAGTAAGAAAACTTGTGGCTGTTCACCTGCTTCATAAAGAGTCAAAGTCTCACTAACACACTCCTGCAAATAAGAGCACTCAGGTAGGCAGCTAGCCTGGGTCTGACACAATCAGCATGGGGGTAGGGCTAAAGAAAGCACTGATTCCTGCAGAACCCCTTGGGGCTCAGCACACTGTGACCCCCATTTGAGAAGAGCTCCTCTTTACACATATTGGCATCACAGTGAAGCCAAGACCCTTTGCTGGAAGGTGCCAGCAGGCACTCCAGTATCTGTGTGGCAATCAGCTCAGTGCCATCAGGACCTACAGTCTCTGCCTTGGTGCAGGCAGTGACGGAGCTGGGTTGGCTCCACCAGAAACCTGAGAAAGCATGTACAGCATTTTCCCATAAATACAGTGCTGAGTATAGGGAGGCTGTAACATTAATGACAGTAATGCTCATAAAGCATTTGACAGATGTCACCCATGAGAATTGCAAAGCTAACCAGTTAGCAATAAAAGGAAGGTGAAAACCCTATTGAAGGGTGCAAGTTCTTTATGGTCAGTGCCAGGACATAACTAAAAGCAAGTAAGAAACTGCTGAAAGAAGTTTATTAAGAAGCACTTCCTATCAAGATTACATACTAGAAAGTGCTACAGTCTCCTCAGGGAAATTCTTAAATTATTTAAAATTTTACTTGATAAAGTGGTGAGGGATATCAGTTGATTATGGAATGGAATAAATGAGACCAAACAGGCCTTTCCCACTTCTAATTACTACCAATCAGTGATCTTTACCGCCTCTTGAAATAATTTCTTCTGTTTGCATCAGCTTAGAAAAAGTAAAAGAGAATTCCAGGACCCTGTAGTGAATCAGTAAGCCTTCTCAAAGACAAGTGCCCATCACAAAGCCACGACATGAACTAGAGCAACAGAAAACATTCATATAGTTAACTTCCCCCCCCCCAAAAAAAAATCCTTACTGCGTATCACTGGCACAAGTATGGCAGACCCATGGGAAAATGATCTTTAGTTTCTGCATAAATAGATCTTTCCTACACCAACATTTTTAAATAAAGGTCTTTCTTGGAAGCAACCTGAATTTTGGAAATTGCTATGAAAATGCTTATTAGTGAAGGAGTAAAATACCACTCAGTCTACACTCAAGAGATGTTATGCAGAGTGAACCTCATTGACTCAATTTGCAGGATTTAAGAAAAAAAGAAAAAA
>VXBZ01000935.1:44233-83281 GCA_013399135.1 Heliornis fulica
AAAAAAGAAAAAAGAAAAAAGAAAAAAGAAAAAAGAAAAAAGAAAAAAAAAAAAAGAAAAAAGAAAAAAGAAAAAAGAAAAAAGAAAAAAAGAAAAAAGAAAAAAAGAAAAAAAGAGGAAAGATTTTGCAACTCCAACACTAGAGTTTTCAGTCTCCAGAGTGCTCCAAGTATTCAATAAATAAAAAGATGTAAGTTCATTGACCCTGAAAAGTTTTCATAATCAGTGATTTGTAGAGCATTTTCCATTTAAATCCCCAAAGCTAATGTAAATTGGACTTTATCACAAATTTCCTGATTCGCAAACTGAGACATAGAGTGGTAAAGGCATTGCCCAAGACCACAGGGAAAGGCAAGTATAAAGCTAAGACTGGAACTCAGGAACTTCTGGCTCAGGTTCTATCACTGGCCCCTTTCGTTTCTGACTGTTCATTTCACACAGTTGTTCTGCTTCAGTCCACAGCATTAGGTTTCAATGACTTTGTGCTTTCCTGTGTCTTTTAGTGAGCAGGGAGAAGGCTGTTGTAGATGTCTGAGCCCCTTCTGTCACTGTATGTCAGCTGTGTCAACCTGGGATTACAGCTGGCACTGTTCTTTCTGCAGGCAATAAGATCAGAAAAGCACAAAGTTGTTGTTCAAGCCTCTGATCCCTCAGGCCAGATGTTTGTTTGCTTACTCTGTTTGTGAGGGGGAAGGGGGAGGACAAGAGGANGAAGGAAGGAAGGAAGGAAGGAAGGAAGGAAAAACTGAAACAGAACTAACCCAGGAGAGAAACATAACTACATTAATGTCCGGCAGTTCACTGTGCTATTCTGCCCAGCAGGACTTGTACTTTTCAGCAATCTTATTTAGCTTGATTCTCAAACTGAAAAATATTTCTCCATCTTTCTCTGCACAACACTGTACTGCTACATTATATATATCACCAGATGACTGAACTAATAATAATTCATCTTACTCCAGCTAAGGAGAAATTTATCAGAAATTTTTGATGATACTGCTTATGCTTGGTACCTGAGCAATCATTCAGTCATGGACCAGTGGACGCAAACAGATGAGAACAGCTCATAACATTTGAGCATTCAGTTAGAATAATCATGCTTACGTGACCAGCTGTATAAGTTAACCTGGAATTGTTAGCAAGAACAAGCTCTTACCTACATCTCACAGGATGCAATTACAATTTGTGGAAAGTTGCAGGGTGATTAGTTTAGCAAGAAGCATGCTGTGTATCAAAGAGACACAAGGAAAGAAAAACCCTATGTCTTGGATCCCTCTGTGAATGCAATACTCCTTTTTTGCACCTTAGTATCTCAGAGATAGGGACTCAAAGGCCTCTAGGGTGTGTAAGAATGTAATCCAAATGTATAGAGAAATACCTTAGCCCAGGGTCCTTATATCAGATGCAAGAAGGGTAAGAGCAATCACGTAGAAAGATGCATCAGGGTCCTATGGATACTGTGTCTTAAAATACCTCGTTCTGACAAAGCAAGCTTAGAATTGAGGAATTGTAAAGCTCATCTCTTCCTGAGTTATACACAGTACATACCATTCTACCACTGTCACAGGTTAACATGGCTTTTTATATTCCCTGTGTTTTGCAAGAATCCCTCTTACAAAGAATCCTGGTCTACAGGAAAGCTAAGAGGGAAGAAGTGAGACTTGAGAATCAAGATCATCAATGGAAAAAAAAAAATCAAAGAAATGAAGAAAAATTAGAGATGACACTAAACTGCCTTGGTTTAGTATTGTCTTGTTTTGTTTTAAATTTTGGCTGAATAACATGCTCACAATACAGCAAAGTAATTTTTATCAAATTCCAGATGGAGAGGGAGTGGGAGTATTTCCACATGATCATGTCTCCTTGGATACATTAACGAGGTAAAAAAGAGAATGTGCTTTCCAGCGGCGTAATACAAGTGTAATGAGTGTAGGCACGAAACAAACATGTACAGTTTATGTGACTATATATATCGGGTTACACACTAAGCATAACAGTAGGATATTTTTTTTTTTAGAAGGACATCTTTTGGGTCTTTTTTTTTTTGTTGTTGCTATGGTGGATTACTGTAATTCTCTGAAACATGAGACACTTAGCTGCTCTCCAGGCTCAAGAAGCTGCTTAGATGGACAAACAGGCTCTAGGAGGACAAAATAGAAACCATCCCAAATCCAGGACATTGGACAGAAGTGCAACTTTGACCATTAAAGTAAAATTTCTTCTGACATGTTTGGTATTTTCCTTTAGGTTTGACATATTGGACATCTAGTCCGATTCAGGAAGATGCAAGAGTGACACTACACTAACTCAGCTACCAGCATGCAGCAATGTAATACCTATGTCTCTTCTTTAGAACAGCACCAATAAAAAAGTTTTCTTCAAATTCTTTCTTTATCCAGGGAATAAATAAGAAAAAATATTCTGGCTAAATTTAAACTAGTATCGCCTCTGCGGCATGTACTTATGTGTTAGAACAGCCTTTTCTGTGACTGTTACATAGCTTTAAGAGACCCTGTTACATAAGAGTGCTTCTTACTCCTCCTCTCATTCCCAGAGCTCAAGGACTATCTGTGGGATGATCCTAAGCCAGAATTAGATACTCATGGCTACCTGCATGAAGACCCTATTCTATATGAAACTTTCCTTAGGTAAACTTCTTTCAATCTACTGCCGTTAAACAATGCTGTACTGTTTGTTATTCTTCATTATCTTACATATCTCTCCATACAAAGCCATACATCTCCCTCTTTCGTAATACCAAGCTGACAGAAATAGAGTGCTTGATAGACTACTGCTCTCATGGCCTTGAGGTATTTGGTGAAGGTAAGACTACCACTTCTGTAGACTGAGCACAGCGCATTGTGAGAGCTTGGATCAGTTTTGAAAAATGAAACCTTAACAGGAAGGACAAGTACAGGAAGTTGCAATAAAGTCACTGTTCTTTTTTCCCTGTCTTTCCTCTTCTCTGTCCTCAGAGACAGAATTCTGAAAACAGACAAGCCCTACAGCTCTTCCACGCAAGTGTTTGGGGATAGGGGCAGAGTAGAAATGAATCACAGCATCATACTTCCTATAGAAAAGCAAAACTTGAGGTACACAGAAGGTGTACACTGTGTGCATAGTGGCAATATTTACATAACTTATTTATCATGTCAGATCCCATCCCATCACCCAGTACAGTTGCACATGCATTAACATGGGTGTGTTTGCACAAATTCCAAAGTACATTTGTCTCTTGGTGACTTAATGTGTATAGGTTTATGTCTGTGCATACAGAGGACCAAAATGAGTGTTCATATCATGTAGCCATATTTATCTGTTTTCCAACCTTATAAATATATTATAGATGTTATAGTCCTTCAGTGACAAGCTACTATCAAGTCTTGATTTCATCAACTTGTCATGCTTTAATCATCCCTCTTGGCAGATCTTTCAACATATGTCACAGTACTGCCTTCAAAATGTGCTTTTCCAATGCTGTTTTATTAACCCTGTCTTTTTATATGTTTTAGGCTCATTACGAAATGCGGTAAATCTGTCAAAGGCACTTTACATGCCATAGCCAATTCATGCTGATAGGAAGCATCTGAGAGCTCATTTAAGTCCCGCAAAATGAGTACAATATGAAAAATCAAAACCCACAAACAAGTATATGACAAGAACCCTGGGGATTACATTCAGCCCACAGGGCTAATCAAAATTCAGTGCTCTCATTCCTAACTCATTACCTACTCACAAGGGCATTTGGATAGGAAAATATTAAGACCACAGTGGGAACTGGCAGTACCACAAAGAAATCCCTTCAGCTTGCACATCAAGCAATGGGACGGATTAATGACTCCAAGTAGTCAGGTACAAGACCTGAGTGCCTCTTTGTGGAGAAAGATTCAACCAAGCTTCTTACCATTATCTTGGTTACAGTAGCAGTGAGAAGGAGGGAAAGGGAGAGCCAAAGGGGCTTAAGAAGGCAGAAATGGATGGGGTGCGTAAGGTGTGTGCTTTGTGGAACAAAGAGGGAAAGAAGAGATGCCAAAATCAGTGATTTTGGTAGCAGAGGGAATTTGGGGTAGAAGGATCCAGGCTCTGCAAAGCACAGACAGCAAGTCAGCTACCAAACATTTGGAAATTACTGAAGTACATCATCAGCTATTCAGGGGTACTATGCATGGATAAGTACAAGGTTGGAAAGGAAGAACTTATTGTGAAGACTAAGACATCCCAGTTAGTTCTGGTTTTGAATTTTCCTTTTTAATGTCCCAATCAGCATTAGACTTTGCATTACTGACCTAATGAGAACTAACAGTTTTCAGTATCAGAGCACATATCAGCTGAAAAAAAGGCTATGTAGTCTTCTATTAAATCCTCCAGTGATGCTACTATTAGATCTTCCCAAGTTATCTCATCTTTCTCGGCTAATGCACTATAAATTAAATAAAGCAAAGTTGGGAGAGGTAATATCCCATATTAAGCCAACTGATAACAGTTAAAAAGTACAGACAAGCTTTCAGAAGTACAAGCCCTTAAAAAAATTACAGAGTGATAAAATGAAAATGTCACTAATAAAAAATCAAGAAGAACTTTTATTTCCAGAAATGAGGCTGCTTTTTTAAAACTTTATTGGACTGACTCATAAAGACTGTCTTCACTAGTATTTCCTTGGTTATAGTGAAGACTATAGGTTTAACACACTATTTCTCTGCAATTGAGGCACTCTTATTTCTTAGAAGATTAGTGTTATCTCTGTTTCACCAACAGGAGAGTTCAGTTACCCTTGTTCAGATGGTCAGCAAGTAGCAAGACACAGAGCACAGAAAAGTTGGCTCAGTCCCCTCCTTGACTCTTGGGAAATGTACTGTCACCCTATATGAAGCATAAAGCTGTTGAGATGAACCCAAGCCATCATACACCAAAAATCTGGAGACTTCCTGTTTCAAGGACAAGATGGAGACTAATATATAAAAATCAGCAGCCATGGCTGGGAGTGGTTTTTTACAGCTTGCCTCTAGGCTTCACATCAAACAAATCTCTGCTAAATTTTGTCTTTAACAACTACAACAATCACTGCATTATCTGAGGAAATTCCTCATCATAACAAGCTCTTGTGTGTTTTGGGTAACTCTTTTACAAATAACCTTGAGCCTTGTGTATGTCCTCTTAATATCTCAGGAGAGGATCTCCCTTTCTCCTCCTCTTCTGCCTGCCTACACTCCCTTTCCCCCCCAATTGTCTCTTGCTGTCTTCTGGGTGGTTATGTTTAATCTCAGGATTAGGCAGAAGCCTGCAGTTTGCCTTGAACAGCTTATCAGCTTCCAAGAGACATTTACAGGGAGAGAAAGACTCCAGTTTTGATAGCAGTAATTGTATTTAGCTTGTAAGATACAAGGCTGTTTATCTCACGGCTGGGAAATCACAGAGGAAAAGAAAGAAAATGTTCCTGATAAAAACTGAATAAAACCAAAAAGAATGAATAAAAAGAGACACAACACCCTCCTCAAAAGTAACTCCAGTAGAGGGATGACGTGGGACACAGACTTTGTTGAACAGAAAGATCATGCCACTTGTTGAAGGATACTGAAAATACCGAGGAAAGGTAATAAATGGCTTGAGAGGGACAAGAAATGACCTGTTTCAATGCAGACTATAAACTCTAGTTCAGTACTCACAACTGTGTAAAACTCAGAAATGGGTTTGTAGACACTCCATTTAAAAACAGCTGGAGCTGTAGACACCCGTGTATCTGAAAATGAAGAATGTTTCTGGTTTTTTGTTGTTTTTTTTTTATTTACAGAAACTTACAATAGGATACATCATTGGTTATGGAGTGTCATACAACACTTAGCATTTAACCCAACTTCAGTTTTGTTACTTACTAAATGCCATTTTAATTCCATTTTTGCAGTTCATTCCCCTCTTGTCAAAACAGCTCCATACTCCATTTCTCCCATCCCAAAAGGCCTGTAAAATACCTGATGCTGACTTAAGTTCTGTTTGGCTTACTGTACCACTGCAGTTTAAAATTCTACAATAATTTAGGATGGGTATTCAAGAAAAAAAATAGGAACAATATATTTTGAATCTTACTAGGTTGCTACCAATATTCTAATTTAGTACAATCAAAGGAGTGCTCAAGCAGGGCAGACTTAGCACCTTCCCACTGAGAAATACTCAGCACTTTGTAAAGTATTAACGGCAATACAAAAGCTCCCACATTTCAATTTGTATCCTTTTATTCACAGAGGGCTTTTAATAAAAGAAGGATAAGATGGAGCCATGCACATCATTCAATTGTGCCAATACAGGAAGACCATCATAAATATTTCACATTTCCATCACTATAATTCCTTCTATACAGTTAAAACAGATGAGATGAGACATACAATACCTATTAAATCTATAATATATAGATGTTCTATTTAATTTCAGTTGTCTCACAGTACCTGCCTGGTACTAACCAAACAATTTCAGATCTTTCCATCAAGTAAATGAAAAATACATCATAGTAATAGACTTCATGCCTTTTGCATTTTAGACAGGGAGGATCACAGAATCACAGAAGTGTAGGGGTTGGAAGGGACCTCGAGAGATCTTAGAGTCCAACCCCCGTGCCAAAGCAAGTTCCCTAGAGGAGGTCACACAGGTAGGCATCCAGACAGGTCTTGGATCTTTGTAGAGAAGGAGACTCCCCTGGGCAGCCTGTTCCAGTGCTCTATCACCCTCACCATGAAGAAGTCACATTGGTGCCAAACCTCCTGTGGTTCAACCTGTGACCATTGCCCCTTGTTCTGTCCCCACAGGCCACTGAAAAGAAGTTGCCCATCTCCCTTTGACTCCCACACTTCAAATATTTATAAACATTGATGAGATCCCCTCCCAGTCTTCTCTTCTCAAGGCTGAACAGCCTCAGCTCACTCAGCCTTTCCTCACTGGGGAGATGCTCCAGGCCTTTAATCATCTTTGTGGCCTCCGCTGGACTCTCTCCAGGAGATCCCTGTCTGTTTTGTACCAGGGAGCCCAGAATTGGACACAGGACTCCAGGTGAGGCTTTACCAGGGCAGAGTTGACGGACAGGATCACCTCCTTTGACCTGCTGGCTACACTCTTAATGTGCACCCCAGGATCCCATTGGACCAGGGCACACTGCTGGCTCATGACCAACCAACCTATCATCCACCAGGACCCCCATATCCTTCTCTGCCAATCTCCTCTCCAGCAGGTCATCCCCCAGCCTGTACTGACACCTGCGGTTGTTCCTTCCCAGGTGCCAGACCCTACACTTGCTGTATTGACCCTCCCCTGGTTCCTCACTGCCCAGCTCTCCAGCTCTCCAGCCTGTCCAGGTCTCGCTGAATGGCAGTGCAGCATTCCTCCGTGTCTGCCACTCCTCCCAGCTCTGGATCATCGGGTACTTGCTGACGGGGGACACTGTTCCCTCACCAAGTTCATTGATGAAGATGTTAAACAAGACATAACCCAACACCAACCCTTGGGGAATACCACTAGTCACAGGTCTCCAGCCACACTCTGCTTCACTGATCACCACCCTCTGGGCCCAGTCCATCAGCCAGTTCTCAGCCCATCTCACCGTCCACTCATCTATCCCACACTTTCTCAGCTTTGTTATCAGGATGTTGTGGGAGACAGTATCAAGAGCCTTGCTGTAGTCAAGGTAGATGACATCCTCTGTTCTCCCTCCATCCACCCAGCTGGTGATGGCATTGATAATCTAGGCCAATGATGACAGGATAATATAGATCCATATCACTAATCTGTGCTTCTGGAAAACATTTCATTTCAGGCAACAGCAGGTGAGAAAGAATGACTTTGTCTCACATAGACTACTAAAGGTATAGTTAAGTGAAGACTTTACACTGTCATAAACAAGTCTTGCTGACAAGGGAAGTCATCTTACCTTCCTTCCCCTGTCCCCTGAATGATCATGTGGCCTCCCTTCCTGAGCCAGTTACATGGTGGGTGGCATGGAAATATTCATCCAGATAAACAGAAGATGAGAGAGAGAGAGTAGAAAACAGAAATTTGACTACTTAAGGAATAAGAGCGTAGAAAAGAGTAATGAAAGAATGAGCTCCTCTGTCCAGCTTTAGCTGTACATTGCAGTAAAACCCATCTGCATCAGCATTTTGGTTTGAATTGGGAGCATGCCTCTGAGGTGTACGTCTCACTCTCTACACTTTAGTTCACATATTAAATACTCTCAGGGAATACAAACTAGATACCTTTCAAATTAAATTAAACCAGAAGAAGCTGTGGCTGCCCCCTCCTTGGAGGTGTTTGAGGCCAGGTTGGATTGGACCTTGAGCAGCCTGGTCTGGTGAGAGGTGTCCCTGTCCATGGCAGGCAGGGTTAGAATTTGACAATCTTTCAGGTCCCTTCCAGCCCATGATTCTATGATTCTATATGGTCCAACTGTTCAGGGCTACTCAGTCTTCAGGACTGGAACTAATCTGAAGGAAAACCCCAGAAAAGACATCAGGGTCTCAGAATGAACTTTTTATTTCATAGATAGACACTTATCTGGCCACAGTGCTTGCCAGAGTAGTCACAAAGTCCCTGAAGCTCTGCTGTTGAGAGCTAACTGTCCAGCCTCTTAAACTCCAACTTCACCATAATCGTGTACATGACAGAGAGATGAAGTAGGGCTATAGAGGACAAAACATTTTTTTTGTTTTATTCAGTGGCAACAGAACTGAAAATTAGTGTAAGAAAAAGGCAGAGACTCCTAAAAGAAGGCTGAGAGATCACTCAAGAGAATGATAAAGAGGAAAAATATATAATCTGCATTGTGTGAATGAACTAATGAATCCTGGTAAGGAACCAGTTTAATGCTGTCCTTTTTTTTTTTTTTTATAATGCAGGAATAAAATCCGGGCTGGAGTTCTTTTGCTAAAGCATGTATTTACTTAAATTACAACCTCTTCCTGCTTCTCACTTCCCTTCCTTTAATCTTCTCCTTTAAAATAATACTCCAATTAGACTTTATTTTGGTGCACTGATACTCTTGCTTTACAGCTTTTCTTCCCCTGGTTTTGCTTCTTTTTCTACTGCAGAAAATGTAGTCAGTGCATGGATGAATGAGCAGGAATATCATGCTTGTTTTGATATGTGCTACAAATCTGGCAACACACAAGTATTTCTTTGCAAGCAAAGACAGCAGCAGAGAGACAAAAAAAAATCTCCTAAGAAATAATGAAAACTTAAGAGAGGTATCGCAGCTGTGTGTCAAGATCGTTTTGTTTTTAACCCTTCTGAGAATTTCTAACTCCTTCCCAACCTCAGGATTCTTAATTTCAGTTGTTCTATCCCACTTAAAAGTGCCTCAAATTTAATGGCTTTACTGTAATCTGAAAGAAAAACACATCAGAGGCTTGCCTGAACTAGCTTTCGGTTCTTACCTACATTTGGTCCAAAATGACTGCTACTACATCACTAAACAGATTCATTTAGATATAGAGAAGGCTTTCAACAAGAACAGAAAACCAAGAAGATAACAGTGACCAAACACAATGTATTATCTTAGATGTATACTGAAGGGTGAAGGCGTATGAGACAACAGAAGGCAGTCAAAGAAGTCTACTGCACTTAGGGACACAGAAAGTTACAAGTATTTGTTAGCAAAAGGTACAGATCCTGTGATGCTGTGATGATCAACTTCACGAATTAAGTATCAAGGAGTTGGCTATCAGTAAAGCCTATGGATAAAGCCCATCTCCTTACTGTGTACTTGAGGGAGAGGACAGAGAGCAAAGATTAATGCAAATAAATCATAAATGGCTCAGTGGTTTTGGCTGAACTAAATCACAACCGTTGAATTGCAGACAGCAGCCCCAGAACTTAATGCTGCTATTTGCCATCACCCAGCTCTCAGGAGCTTTGTCTCATATACCTGCACCAGGCCACTGTCTTACTGTCCAGTAAGAGAAACACTGGCATGGTTGGAATGGTACAAATTGTGAGAGATCAACCCTAATGATGGGGATTATTTCAGTCCCAAAGTTTAGCCAATCTTAGCTCCCATTCAATTCCCTCCTTTACAATTTTCTCTCTAACCCTTTTCCTTGCAAGAAAGCATAAAGCTCATGTTGCAGGTGACTGAGATGTAATTGGATGCTATAAAAACCAAAATGTCAGTGCCTGAATTGCAAGTTTGTTGCTTTTCCTTGCACTTCCTTGTTTTTTATATGAAGCTGCAAAAACACAGCTTTAGAGTTTTCAGTCCCATTGGGATAGTTTCATTTAATTTCAATTTAACTGAAGACTGTGTTTTAAGGAAAGCCAATATTCTCTCTCTTTGCTGATTTAATGAATATCCCACTTTTATTTGTACTTTCCATTGAGCAAGTAATTATGAGTCTAATGTATAATCCTTCTACAGGTAATAAAACTCAGAGAGGAGCATGAAAATGCCATTCGGAATGCAGCCCAGCTGCCTGAAGATTGCATCACATGTGATGACAAAGAAGATACTTTTGCTAGTTTGCAATATTTGCAAACATTAGGCTGTAGCACTGTGCAGAAAATCAAGTGTACATTAAATTCTTTATTTTACAGACAACATGGCATGTCCAAACATGCACGTGCTAAAAATATGATGTTTTTGTTAAACACCAGAAGTAAATGTGTTTCTAGAACTGGAGTGATCCTATGCGTAAAATACAAAATTACTTACCTATCATTACACGAGTTTGAAACCAATTGCAGTTTCAGGAGTCTCCAGCTAAAACATGCTGGATTAGCCAAAATCTTTTTACAAGATTGAAACTCTGCTGAACACCACTTTGGTCTTTCACTCAGTATGAGCAACACTAGTGTGATTCTGGTCTGTTAAAGACAAGCAATTATTAATCTCAAAAGCCTCCGCTTGGTCTGTTTTTAAACAATTAATTCCCCTGAAAACGGAACTAATAAGGCTTGGTTTCCCATAGTTATTGGCTTCTCTCACTGAAGCTTTTCTTTAACCCGAGGCATTCATAATACCTCTTTTATTATATGGATATACTTGTAGTTAACATGAATTGAGATCAAGCCACGGCCCTTTCCTCTGGGAGGACTGGAACACGGCCCTCATCCCTTTGCTGTTTTTCCTAGCCATGTAGTATTTATATTTATTTTTTTTTCATCTTTTAATGTAAAAATCAGTTGAAAAAATGGAAAAATTTAGGGAGACACATGCAAACACACAATATATGATCCCATAAGCCTTGTTTTCACAGGGACAGGCTGAAAACTTCATCACCTATAAATAGCCTAAACCTGAAATACAGTCATGAAAAGGAACCGATGCCTGGAATATAAAGATGTCCTTTTCCTGTGGGAAACAACTGCATATACACAATACTAGTTCAGAACATAAGATTAATACTGACTCTATAAACCATACATCTTCTAATGAAAACACAGGAATATATTGAGCCAAGAAAGAAGCAGAGGGTACTTAGGTATTCTCTGAGTGTGATTTATTTTCCCTTTTAAAGAAAAAGTCTCTAAAGCAATGAGCTGAATATTTTGCTTCTTTACACCAGGGACTAACTGCATCAAGTAATAGAAGAAGAAAATTTATTTGTGGGGTTTTTACTGACTATAATTGGCTGCCAACTGGATCAGAGGTATTTCAATACAAATATAATTTCAATACAAAATAATTGATGAAAGGAAGAAAGATGCTCAGTTTGGGTCTCCCCTAGCCATGCTTCCTTCTCTAAACAATGGATATCAGAGCTACAATCTAACTCAGCACGTCTGTCATGGCATTCTTCGGAAGCAATTACTTCACAGAAATAAGCATAATTATTAAAATGTACTCTTCTGCATATACACCCAAACAGAACATTTGTCAGGATAGATCACTTATGTATGATCATAAAGTACACAACATTTTTTAAAAAAAATGTTGTGTACTTTATGATCAAGTGGAAGAGATTAAATTATACCTTTGGATTATTTATTGTTGTTATATTACATAAACACTTAAGAACATTTTCATTTCTCACCATTAAAAAAGAATGTCGTTAATCTTAGAATTACTTCATTGTGCTCTCCTGTCTTTTGAATCCATCCACATCACCAAGCCTCAGCTATCTGGTACACTATCGGCGTCACAGCAATCTGTTTTTCACTAGGAGCAAGTCTGACTTTTTAGCATGGTAACATATAGTATCATGAGGTTTTGATTTGCCAGTAGTGAGATAAAACACGGGACAGTGATTCAAGACCCAGCTGTTCACTGTTCCTGGTGGATTTAGGGTAATGGCTTCCAAGGAGACACTGCATTTTGGCCTAAACTCATCTAAGGTGTGACAGCTTTAGCTATATTGTGTGTCAAACTGTGAATCTGCAAACCTAAAAGATAGAGCCAAATTCAGATGATGAAAAATTACAAAGCGTAAGGCCTGGTCAAATATTTGCAACCTTATCTTCCACATTCCTTATACTTCAACTCTCTATATAGATGGTATCTTGAGTATGGCTAGTCACCTTTTCTTTTTGTAAAGACTGTTAAAAAATTTTCTCCCTAAAATAGTTATAAAATATCACAAGTAGCAAAACCAAGCCTGTTGTTGAATCAGTTTGTAGCTCTCTGCAGAACCAGGATTCACTTTGAGACCTCTGAAATAGCAGGATCTATGCGCATCATACCACACAGTTGGCATCCTTATTCTTCCAATGTAAAGAACCATTACTTTTTTTTTCCAATAGTCAGAATATGCACCAGAGTAGTCGATTTATTGTTAAGATGAAACAATGAAGATTTATATAGCAACCATTTGTTATTAAACATTGTTTTGTAGGTAGAGATACAATGAAAGAGAAAAGCAAGGAAGAAAAAAAAGCACATACCTGTTGGGTAGTGTTCATTCACTGGCCAGCTGTCAACCTGAAGTGTGGCATTACCACCATTCCTGGTAAAGCGTACCACGTGATACTTCCCATCATTTACAGGGGTGCTTTCCTCTTTAATAGAGATGTCCACTGTGCCAATATTGAAAACTACACCAATCTTGCCTTGTTCCTAAAATAAAAGAAAAAAACACCCAAATTGCAAATGTCTGTTAGGAGAATGTTCTTGGCCTACAAATCTCTAAAGGGTAATTGAGCCAGTAGATGGCACTGAAGAATACACAGAAGCATCATTATGAGTTATGTCAGGGTACATGTCATTGGCTCTGCTTCAATACAAACACTGTCTTTTGTATTCTTCTTTGCAGCATTCACCTGAACATAGCAACTTGTTTGCTCCCTTAAAACATCACAGAAGACAGATTAGAAATCAGGCAATTAGAAACAGGAGATGTGGACATACGGTTATTTGAGCAATATCTCTACAAATTATTAGTACCCGCTTGTTCAATTGTTAGCTGAAATCCAGCCACAGGAAGGCTGTATCCCAACAACTGTTTTATTCTGTTATTCTGCTGTTATTAACAGCCTCCACTGCAAAAGAAATCACTATGGGATCCAGTAGGGAGAAAGCAGTTACAAGATAGTGAAATTAGAAAGAAGCAAAATATATCATTAGCTGACTTTAACCACCTGAGGGAAGGCAACTGCTGGTAAACCAAACTGAAAACATTTCAGACTTTCAAAAGACAGGAGCAGCTAGTCTTTTACTCTTCTACATAACACCCCAAGCAGTGCCATACCAACAAAGCAGTCCAACAGACTGCTTTCCACCTGTTACCCATCAAAAGAGAAGCAGGCAAAGCTAAGTTGTACCAGCCATAACACCTCATCCTGCATCCTCATGCACTTCCAAGTCATGACCATATCCAACGACTTCTGGGGAGCCTGCTTTGGTAGGGAGGAGTTAGACTCAATGATTTCTGGAGGTCCCTTCCAACCCCTGCAATTCTGTTATTCCGTAAAATACACACTCAGGGTATATTCAGATAAGATATCCATGTTTAATACTACTAATTGAAACACTGCCAGAAACTCCCATCACTGTAGAATATACAATTATTAGGAATCCATCTTTAAGCCATTGGCAAGGGAAGGTGCTGTATGCTGGCATCAGTGTTTATGAAGGCGTAGGAGTATTAGGTGTATGCACAGATTCAAATCTAGTGTAGACAGGCAGAACTAAAATGTATCATACTGGAAGACAATACATTTGCTAGCCACCCATACTGGTGATATCTTTGTCAACTGTGTCAATAGAAAAATCAAGGAAGAAACAACAACAGAGCGTGAATGGTCATCTCGTATTCAAATATAGCCTCTCTGCCCACAAAGCAGATATGTAAGATAATAACAACATTATCCCTTGTCACTTGAACATACCACAGTTTTGTTTCAGAGTGCTCCATCCTTCAAGGCTGCTGCCTTAGTTACATTCACATTGGCAAATCTCAGCAGCAAGAAAGAAACCTCTCTTCTTGTACTTGAGGGCCACCTCAGATTCCTCTCCAGAATTTACTCTGTCTCCTGGTATTGCATATCTTTTCCCTAAAACCTCCACATCTTCCAGTTTCTCCCCAAGGCCTTTCCTGATTCCTCCTTTACCTTATATTAAAAAGTTCACTCATACTATAATAGTCACTCATCACAAGTTCCTTTTCCCAAATCTGCATATCTTCAGTATCTTTCTATTTTGGACTTTTTTTTTTTCCCCTAACACCATTCTTTCTAGTCTTCAGACTACACAACCATTACAAGGAAAGGAATACAAACAGTCCTGTAGCTGAAGAGTTCGTTAACAAATTTGAACTGTGCTTCAGCTACTTGAAGTTTAGCACAGTGACTATAACTCCTCATCATAATGGTAAATTTTGGACTCTGTTATACGTATGCAGGATAGCAACGCTGTCACGAACATTCACACTGCTATCCTTTGGATGGGCTTCCCTTCAAGATGTCAATAATTTTTTTCCACAGTAACATGGGTAAGCGGATTGCTTACCCATTGCATTCATCTGCTCCCAGCAGATGAATGAACTCCAATACTATTTGAAAACAATCAACTTTCTTCTCTTAGGCTACCCCAAAAAGGGGAGTTTTCAGTGAACACAGATTTGTTTCATATAAAACCACTGTTGGGACAACTTTAATATTTCTTTGACATATGAAATGATTTCCCAACATCGTTTAAGTAAATCCTTCACTACCAATGATTTAATTATCTCTATAGCAATTAACAAAGAACAAATAATTAATTATTTCTCACAGGCTCAAATAACACCTACTGACCAGGTAACCAGCCTACTGACTCTATGTGGTTTTCTAAGGCGCCACCTTGGAAGACAACAGCCTTTCAACACAACATTTCAATCACCATCTATACATCAATCTGTTCTTGTAAACTGTGGCCACTCTTGGTAAAGGGATAGTGTAAAAGGGTAAGATTAAGTGCTGTGTCTTGTATAAAGGAACAGATTACCATCACAGAAGAGGAATGCATTAAGAGGTATTTAGCAGAGAGAAAGCTGTGTACCTCCAAGCTCTACAGGTTTAACAAGGTACAGATTAAAACCTCAAAAGCGGGGAAATGTGTGGTGAGAAGTTTAATCTCCCTTACAGATGGAGAAAATGTTTCTGATATCTCCTTTAAGGAAAAGTAGTGAGCAACTTCCACCATTCCCCATTCCCAGACTTAAAGGAAAAATCCCTATCTAAAGGGCTAGTGATAACCCACACACTGGGAAAGGTCTAAGATTCTGGAAGCAGAGGGCTGCAAATGACCAGTGGCCTTTAGTTTGCTGGAAAGCAGAGGGAAACGAGCAAACTGGTGTCCTCTCCATCCCAAGCAGATTGTCACCCACTCCCACAGGCAAGGGAACACAGCACTTCACTCCATGTGACTCTTTAAATCGAGTTTTGCAGTAGCACAACTTTATGCCAGACTGCGATAGTGTTATTCGGACTGAGTAGGAGCTTGTAATGAAAATGGTTTTTTTCCAATTACCAGGATAAAACACAATATAACACAGTACTCTGAAAGCAGGGCTACTGAAGCCAAACTGCACACAAAGACTTCAAAATATAGTTTATTCATGATATTTTATATCTCCAGGGCACCAGATACTATGAAAAAAAAAACCCCAACAATTAGTTTATGTATTCCTGGCAGAAGAAAAAAAAAAGTAAAGTAAAACACAAAGAAAACCCTAAAGCAAACAACACTGACCATGGACACAGGGGGCAAATCCAGGATTTATTTTCAAGATCTTTTCAATTCTAGTTTCCTACACTAGAACACCTCATTAAAAACAGCTTTTATCAAGACCTACCATCCTTCCAAATCTGAAAGGCAAGCTTTACCAATAAACTTTTAACACCACATGATGGACATGACCTTTCATTCCTTTCCCCATACATTCAGCTAGTAGATTTTCTTTCCACATACCAAACACAGGTATTAACTAGACCAGCAAGTATGTGACAAAAAGAGATTTACCTTTGAGACACTATCTGTAATATTGATTTTGTAGTTAGAAAAAAAACCCAAAACAACCAACTACACAGCAAGGGAAAAGCTGAATACAAAGCCACACAGGGTATGCAAGTTGCATGCCCCAAAATGGTTCAAGAGACTTTTAACAGCCAGTGTACGTTTTCCCCCTCTCTGCATCAGCATTTACTGTGCTGCCCCACTTTCTATGAAAACATGACCATTAATTACTGAAATGTCCAAGTGACATCAAGTTCTGGCACTACATCTTGGAAAACTGAGAAACATTTTATTGATAAATAAGGAAGTGAACTCCATATACAATCTGTATTTTACTTCTCCCCTTCTGTTTTTCAAGGCTACTGTGCCAAAAAGGATTTTTAAAGTTCCTCAAAAATTTATCTTTTGCTGATTCTTCCCATAAAATTGCTGCCCTCAAAAGCCACATTACCATTTCCTCACTTACTCTGGAGATAAACTTCTGCCATGATATCTCTAAGGCTTCAGGCTAATAATTATGATCACATAATGGAATGGTTGTAAATATACAACTAAAACAAACAAGAAACTAACCCCCAAATACTAAAAGAACATGCAAGGCCTCACCTTGACCTCTCTATTCTATACCATGTCCTTCCACAAGCTCCTAGCAAAAGTTTCTCGCTATGTGCACTGTTCGCAAAACATTTTTTACATTATTAAATGCCAATGGGGATAATCTACTGTCTGGATCAGGAGATTGGCAATCTACACCTTGCCTTTAAGCATTATTTCACTTTAGATATCTTTCACTTTTACCTTTCTAACAGGTTCTTCATCACTGACAGAAAGGTAACAGCCACATATCTTTTCAAGGTCTACAAGCCCTGTAATTTTAGGTATATTTTATTTGAACATTGGTGACAGGAGAATCCTACTCCTTTCAGCCCTAAGTGTGACCACACTTCAAGACAGGAAGGTCTTATGGTTTTCTCAGCTTCCACTTTCAACTCCTCCATTTGTGAGGTCTGACATTTTTTCAGGTATGTTTTTTCTTTTGTTTCCCTCTAGCCAAGGGGAACTGTCTTTAGGCAAGTTGTCAGGCCTTCGGTTACTCCGTGCTGTGCCTTTAAATTCTGAAGGTATCTGTCTTTGTGCAGCAGACCATGTGGAAAAATAATGGGGGTAGCAGTGATTTTGTAAGATGGACAGCTGGAGTACATTAGAGAGGACACATACTGAACAGCCACATGCACTGTGTGCTCTGAAAAGGGCTTTACCTTTGAGTCTTTTTCTTAATTTAAAATTCAAATTATCCAGACTGAAAATACATAGCTGTTCTCTGTGTGCAGAAAGCGTTTAATTAAAAAAAAAACAAAAACCAAAACCAAAAACAACCCAACACCACCAAGAGACAGAACCCCAGGCAACAGGACAAATCCTGCTTTCAGCTCCACCAATATGAATCAATAGCAATTCTGCTGAAGAAACTTGATGCCAACTGATGTACGTGGAAGCAGAATTTATCCTAGTATCTTTATGTTGTTTTGCTTCTTTTTTTGAAACTAAATGCAAAAAATAATTATAAAATGTAACCGAAATCTGATTAGAATGCCAGGATAACTGTGTTTTCTCACACTCATTTTACTTCATCATTTTTTAATAGTTGCTTCTCTGCAGACTGCCTCCTCCTCCCACCCTGTCTGGTTCCAGAATGACTAGACATCAGCCCAAACCTGGCAGACAATATTCTTAGTTATAGCTTCCTGAAGACCACTGCTGATTTTGCTGCTCTCATCTGAAAGGTACAAGCTCTTTCAGTAATACAACAAGACACTTCACACTGTAGGAAGGTTGTGTAAGCTTTTTTTCCCCCACAAATGACATATTCATACACTTCAACTCTGCTACCCTCCAAATTCAGGAAAATTGCTTTGTTTTCTTATAATCCCAAACGCTGCTCTTCCTGGAATGCATTTCTTCTACTTAGGCTCCTCAGACTTACTTATGTTTTTGAAAAGTGATTGTACTTTCAGTTCTCCCTCTTTGGATTTTTTTCTACTTAAAGTCTTTCTTTGCTTGATCTCTTTTGTTTTGTTTTCTTGTTTGTTTGCTTGTCTGATTGTTTTTTATTTTTCTTTTGCCTCAAAAAGCTGGATGTTATTCCAGCTGTCAGATCACTCACCTTCAGTTTGGGAAGTCTGCACGGCAGTGCTAAATGGTACCTAGGAGAACTGAATGTATAGATGTATATTCCACAAACAACATCCACTAATTACTACAGCATCAAATCACTTTATCTGAACTGTAAACAGAAACTCAGAAAAGTCCTTTACTGATTAGAAAGGCAGTAAAAACCAGCTTTATGCTTGGAGGACACTTCTGAGCTGCAACTAGAACTAAATGCATGGCTGGACAGGCCTTTCCAGGATTTATGTATCAATGGATTTAAGAAAGGAAAATACTGGAAACTGTATCGAGCAGAGTATAAGACAGTTACTTGTACTCCACTCTGATCATATTTATTGCCATTTTTAATACACTGGGAGGTAAGTCTGCAATCAGAACTCAGTATTTAAAAAAAAATAAATCCAGAGTTGGGTAAAAGGAGAGCTTACTGGATGAAGCCTTCTTTTATCCCCATAACAATAGCAGGGAAAACATGCTTGAGAACCGGTATCGCCACCAAGGCAAATGTAATAATCACCCAAACCAGCAAAGGAATGGCAGGCACTGCAACCTGCTTGACTTGGATGCTTTTAATCAGGGTTCCAACACTTTACAGTTATCTTGAAACAAGAAAACAAAGTTAAAGTGAAAGGAAGTACATGGGTCAGCTAATTTTGTCCAATTTTTGCCAAGCTATTATAAGGAAATGTAGACCATATTTTGTTATATACCGCTTCTTTAAGGTGCTGAACCAGATCTACTAAATGCCAGTTACAAATCTATTTATCAGCGAGAATGATATACACAGAGGACAAAACGAATAGAAATTATTACCCTTCAGGGTGATGTTTTTTTAAAGAAGCAATTCTCACAGATACATAATTTATAAGGCTAAAAAGGACAATTGTTATAATCTAGTCTGCTCTAAAATTTTATATGAGGTCATATATCTTCTCTGAATTGATTCTTTGTTGAACTGGAGGATATATTTTAGAACAACACTTAGTCGTGATTTGAGCATTTACAGCTGAAGAAAGAAGTCTCAGAGTCATTACAGATGCATCTTTGATGAGATTAGTCCAATACTGAAAATAGTAAAAAATGCAAGTGTCAAAAATTACAATGAGATGGAACAGTGTACAAAGGAAAATCTCTGTTATAAGTTAATAATGCACCTTTGACTTTAATTCTTGAACACAGTACACAGATCTGTACAGGCTGTCTCAAAAAGAGAAGAGAGGTAAAGGTTCAAAAAAAGTACCTATGCTTGAAACTGTATATATAAACCCATAAAAATTAGATGTGATTCAGCACTTTTTAAAATAACTCATAGAACTACCAATATGTAATAAAGTAATTTGGTAATAAAGTTTATTCAAAGAGAGTCCCTTTTGAGACAGTACATAACTGAATTGTGCAGTTCACTGTCACGGGATGTTTCAGATGCCTAAGACATATTCAAAAGTAGACAAATTCATGAGAGGAAAGTCAATCAAGAGCCATTGAATACAAGAATGTGAATATAACATCCTGCTCAGCAGTTCTTTAGAAGCAGATCACTACCGTTTCTTTTAACTTTTACTTCCTATATTGGAAAACCATCTAGCCCCATATTTCTACACATGACTTTTAAGACTGTGATCTAGTCAAAATTTACTTGAAGATTCTTACTGATTCTTATTCATTTTATGAAGCAGTGGAACACTGAAACTGGCAAAGATTAGTGACAATCTAATCTTTTTTCATTGAAAGTTTAGAAAGGGTAGTTTAGATACACATCAGCCAGGGCCAGGCTGCTGTATTTAGTCCTGCCTCAGAGCAAGAAAATGACTGCAACTGCTTCCCCCAACTTTTCAGAGCATAAGAGAAAAAAACACTCAGTTGTCAGAGTTTCTCACTTGAAAGCAGATTTTCCAGCCTTTCATTTAACATTCCCCATGACCCTCAAAACTCCTTTAATACACTTCTTCAAATGTAGGCACCAGAAAGTTTTAACTTTAGTTTACAGAAAACACACAACCACTTTTTTTTTTTTTATACTCAAAGACCACATTGTATGTTTTGGCCACAGACTTACTGTGGGGGCTCACATTTGTAGCTTATTCACCACGACCAGTCTTATTCAGGAGTGCTCTCTGGGACCATCCCTCGTATTGAAAGATGACCTCTACTCTTTGTTTTGAGACATATGACACTGTTCAGTGGAACTAAAACATATACCAATGTCCTTGTTAAGAGTTTACAAAGCTTTCCAAACCACCCTTTGTTTTTTTGGTTAGTTGACTGTTGATGTGGGGCACAGACTGTTAGATAATACTTTTTAATGTCCTACAAGAAATTGTCGCACAGCAATACAGTGCTATTAAAGTACACCTTATTCTTTCCTGTTCTTGGTTGTTTTCTTTTTTTTTTAAACCAAACCCCCTTGTAGTATCACAGAAATACAGAGCTATCAATGGGATGAATAACAAAACTACACTGAAGACAAACAAAAAAAAATGGAGAAGAATCTCAATGCTGAGACAATTCTACCATTCTCAGGATTGATTAATGAAGAATTACATCCTACATGAGATATTTCAGCCAAAGAAGAGCATGTATGAGATCCAGAATCATAGATTGTATTAGATTGGAAGGGACCTGTAAAGTCTATATAGCCCAAACCTCCTGCAGTAAGCAGGGACATCTTCACTAAATAAAGTTGCTCAGAGCCCCATCAAGCCTGACCTTGAATATCTCCAGGGATGGAGCTTCTGGGCAACCTGCTCCAGTGATCAACCACCCTGAAATTGAAGATTTTTTTTCCTAATATCCAACCTAAATCTACCCTTTTCTAGTTTAAAACCAACACCCCTTGCTCTATCACTGCATGCCCTTGTAGACAGAAGCTGCTTCATTTTTTTCAGGCCAGATTCATAAAGCTCGTATCAGGTGTAGGGTATCACTGCAGTTTTTTGGGTGACATTAATGCACAATATCAACAGAATTACACTTAGGAATTAATTTAGGAGCAGAAGCTTCCACATTTCATCTAAGGTAATACTATCACTACATTTTGAGACCCTTCAGATTTTAATTCATAAAGGCAACTGAGTCCAGTTAAAGCTCATGGTTGAAATACAGAAAATATTTATTTTCCACTTTTACTGCTGCTCTCTTGTACCTTGAACAAGCCACTTCTGTTTCTCTCCCCACATTTTGTCTTATACTATAAAGCCACAGGTTTATCAAACAGTACATTTGTACTTTACATACCACAGTGGAGCCCTGGCATCCAGTGGGGCATCCAGATGCTGTTGCAGTACAAATAATTGATATCGAGCAGAGTATTCTGATTTACGGTATTATCATCACTGTGCACAGGCTTGCACTAAGCTCGCCCTAAACCCATTTCCTCAAAATCTGGGGAAAACTGTGGCATATCAAGTTGTTCTTACTTAAATCTTATACCCACTGAGCAAAGCCTAGTAATCAGTGATACTCAGCAGTGTGAAAAGGGAGGCTCGCTTCTGTGCCATTCATCGCCTAGGACTCTGTGCCCAATTAAATCAGGATTTTTTCCCGTGACCTAAGAAAGCACCAGTACGCTGCCAGTCAATTACCAGGCAGTTTAATGCTATAAGAAATACACACAGGTGTGTTTAGGCCACACAATTTGTGGAAAACAACTGTTGTTTCACAGCTGGTGAATCTCCAGCCATGAGGCTGTTAATCTCTCTCATGTAGGGATATCATAATGCAAGTAAAGAAACAGAAATTAGCAGCATGCTGAAAAGGGGCATTTCCTAGGGAAACAGGATGCAAAATTAATTAAGAAAGTGATACTTGTCTGTTGGTTCACAAGCAAATACATAATTCATATGACTAATTTGTTCTCCCAGCTTACAATACACATCGTGAAAACCTGACCTACTTGATGGTGTGAACTCCAACTATAATTAGAATTAAACATTCTGATTTTGATAATATTAATGATATACCCTGAAAAGTTTATCTTCTAGATAAAGTTTATCTCATAGAATTGATTCTGGACAAATGCAGGAACAGGGTCTTTTCTGAATGCTGACATCAGCTTCTGTTTTTCTAAAGGATTGAGCCAATGCACATTGTGTGCTCCATTTTCAACTCCAAGCATCCCCCAGCTACTGCACTCCTCCTGTCTTATGGAAGTTGACTGATTAAAAGCAGGCCTTTACATTTCCATTTCCAAGTGCTGCCATGTAACTCACTCCTAAGAAAAGATGTGACCAGCTGCTAAAATGTCACATCCACTCAAAGAAATTACTGCAGTAGCAAGTCACATTTTAGTAGGGAACAAGAACAAGCAACTTGCTCGAAAGTAGAGATATTCCAGGAGAAAATATTTCCATCCATCTCACAATGTCTCCCCTGGAGTTTTAATCCACTGGGTAATACTGCCAACAGTTTACACTGACAGAAGTGGCAGTTAGACAAAATACAGCATCAAAGATCTGATACTTACAGGCATGCGTGGAACAAACTGTGTACCTTAACTACTAGGCTTCCTTATCAAGAGCACAGGTACAACTGTGAGATGTCTGTGAGCTAAAGGCACAGCATATATCACTCTGTAATAGTAATCAGGGCTGTCTGTCTCAACCCATAACCCACAGAATAGTGAGCACTTGTCAAGAAGACATTAAAAAAGGACACTGCTGTCTGACAGGAAAGGTGGTTACAAATATCCACTTGCCACCATCCAATTAACTCAAGTGCAGCAGATACAGAGGTGCAATGAAGATGCTTTGGATAATATTAACCCTCTTAAACTTGGTTTTGCCAAGAGTACATTTGGTTGTAAACGTTCATCTACCCTTAATCATAAACAGGACTGTAGGGTTTCAAGACGTTCCAAAAATATATGCTCAAAGGTATTATATCACTAAGATCTATATATTACTTCATTTTCCCTTTTCCATGTTTTTTAAATGGAATTCTAATATAAATTGATGCATCCTGGATCTATGCTGTTTTCTGTTTGAAATCTACAAAACAGATTACATGAATTGTGTATAATATCAACAGAATATTGTAAACAAAGTTGTTAGTCCTCTTTGCCAGACAAGCAAGAGGTTTGAGCTAAGGTTCAATAGGCCTCTCCAGTCAGACAAGATAATGAGGAAAGTGAGAATATATGTAAACACAAAAAGTGCCTGTATTCAATAACAGGTTATTTCTGGCTTTTTAAAGCTTACTGTTTTTTCACAGAATCACAGAATGTCAGGAGTTGGAAGGGACTTCAAAAGATCATCTAGTCCAAACCCCCTGTCTGAGCAGGATCACCTAGATTAAACCACACAGGAACACGTCCAGACTGGTCTTGAATGTCTCCAGAGAAGGAGACTCCACAACCCCCCTGGGCAGCCTGTTCCAGAGCTCTTTCAACCTCACATGAAAATGTTTTTTCTTATACTCACATGGGACTTCCTACGTTCCAGCTTGGACCCATTGCCTCTTGTCCTATCACTGGCCATCGCTGAGAAGAGCCTGGCTCTATCTTCCTGACACTCGCCCTTAACATATTTATAGACATTAATGAGGTCAACCCTCAGTCTCGTCTTCCCCAAGCTAGACACCCAGCTCCCTCAGCCTGTCCTCATAAGGAAGATGTTCCACTCCCTTAATAGTCTTGGTGGCCCTGTGCTGAAATCTCTCAAGGAATTCTATATCCTTCTTGAACCAGGGGGCCCAGAACTGAACATAATTCTCCAGGTGTGGTCTCACCAGGGCAGAGTAGAGGGGGAGAAGGACCTCTCTTGACCTACTGGCCAACCCCCTTCTAATACACCCCAGGATGCCATTAGCCTTCCTGGCCATGAAGGCACATTGCTCTCATGGTCATCCTGCTGTCCAGCAGGACTCCCAGGTCCCTCTCACCTACGCTGCTCTCCAATAGGCCAGTCCCCAACCTATCCTGGTACCTGGGGCTGTTCCTCCCCAGATGCAACACCCTATACTTGCCCTGGTTAAATCTCATTAAATGTCTCCCTGCCCAGCTCTCCAGCCTGTGTAAATCTTGTTGAATGGCAGCACAACCTTCTGGTGTGTCAGTCACCCGTCCCCATTTTGTGTCATCATCATTTTTATACCATAGAATTTTTTTAAAGCAAGTGCAATGTGACTTTTGAGATGTGGTTGGACAAGAACAGAAGGCTTTTCCCATTCTGAATCAAAGAGGCTTCCTAAGATTTTGAATCGGAGCAGAAAATACAGAATACAATACACATGAATGTGAACATGGCAGTATAGGAGACTTACATTTCTGATAAAAACTTACTAATTGCCCAAAATAATTCTCTGCATATTTTAATACCTTTTCCTACAGAGAAAAGAGGATTTTACAAAACCAAGACGGGCTGCTGGGAAAAACTTACGACTTGGCTTCTTACATATTTATTTTGTGTTGTGGAGTTTGCTTACTGTAAAGCTGCTCGGCAAAGAGGTATCAGCCAGAGATCTTTGCCAAATTTGTACTACATTCATTAGATCATAACTCCTGCTGTCAAATCAAAACTTCACTATTGGGAAAGAATGTCATTCATAAAGAAATATTTCCAGGACTACTGTTTTGGGGTTTGGTTTTTTTTGCTTAGAAGGTGTGGGAAGGAGTAGAGAGTAAGGGGAAGATTAATATCACAATTTCAGTTTCTGCATCTTTCTGGTATCTTCTCCTCTGTATCTTTTAGGAAAAACATTTTGAGATGTCTAAGAACAATTTATAGATCAAAGGAAACTGCTTTCTTAGGACTGTGCTGAGATGCTAATCCTATAGGAATTCCAGCTGCCCTTAGATAATGAAGGTCCTCTCAATTGTCTAATACCTTGAAATCAAATAGGAGAGGACCACAAGTGGATTAAGTAAGAGGATGCACTCCTTAACTCAGCTTCCCTCTCTGTAGGGCCACTCAGTTCACATTAGTCTCTGTGGGAAGAAGCTATGTTTCATCAGGCCTTCAGAAACACCTTTACAGACAATTCTCTTCCCACAGATTCTTGCGGCTACCATTAGGAGCACTGGGGTAAAAGTAACTCAGGGCATGGGAGGTAAGACTGGTACAGAAACAGACTTAAGATGATTCCTTGATTAGGTCAGAGGGTTTTGTGAGTAAACCAAGATAGCCACTGGAATTTAGAGCTACAGGACTGTAGTGTTTTAGACCATACTGTTTGTGCTTACATACTGAAGGAAAATTTTTCTTGCCTTTATCCAGCACGCAGTGATTTGGCAAGATTCTGCAAATACTACCCAAGTACAAGAACAGAGTTACATTCATTCATTGTTTTGTCAGCATGCTGTTGAAATTAATAGGTCAAATCCTGACATTTGTATTCAGAAGAAAGCCCTACAGAGGACCCAGATCTGAAAAAGGATTTAGCTTGATACTGTGTGTTCAGCACAAAATATCATAGCCTTTTGAAATCAAATTTTAAAAACCTGCCATTTCATTTATGGAAATGAGTAAGATGTGCCTTATCTCATCTTTTTGCTATGATATGACTACAGCCCCAACTCCCCAGCCTGTCTCTTTCCTCCACAATTTACCCCCCTGACTAGCTGATTGGGAGAATCAATTAAATTGTAACACCAAATACAAACTGAAGGAGAGATAACAGTGATGGATGTCTGTGGCCAGCTATTACAGTTGTTATCTGTGGCTGTTCTTTATGCAGATGGGGGACAGCATTGGCAGCATATGGCATGGGAGTTTGGGCTTGGAAGGCAGATATAGCAGACTACTCATAAAAGGAATTAAAACCAAAACAGTGTGGTGGCTAGCAAGCCAGTCTAACGGACCGAAGTGCTGGCCACCTTCCTAATTTCTGGACCTCTGCACCTTACCCAGATCTCTAGGATCACACCTCTATTCCTACTACTCACCTTTTACCTGTAACCTGCAAAGAGGGGGACAAGAAGCCTTAGGTGGAAAGGTGCTAGAGCCATTCTGGTAGATACATCCAGGCAGTGGTCAGTCAGTGATGCTGGCCTGGGTGAAAGTCTCACAAAATACTGCTTTTTGCTTTAAAACCTTCCAACAGCCTGGATAATGAAGTGGTTTAGAAAACAGTCATTTGGGCACTTTGGTTGGCAGGATACACAGAGGCATGAAGTGACGGAGACCAGCAGCTGTCCCTAGAGCACAACTCCCACTACAGCTTTGGTGCTAGGGCACATAGGATTATGTCATCCCAGGTTTTAGAGAACAGGATAGTCATGGTCTTAATCACTCTCCCTAGTGAGTTTATTTTTCTTATTATGCCATTTCTTTTTCTCTTGAACAGTGTTAACACTAATCCTGGATAACCTTTCTTCTCAACATGGTTCTTCTTATCATGTCAGATTTCAGACTTGTTTCTCCTCCCAGTAGATTCCCTGTTTCAGTCCTCATGGCATCTTTAATCCTTGCCATTTAAGAAGACCCAAACTACACTGTAACAGGAAGGGGCTTCTCTAGACTCCAGTCAAATCTCAGAACTGTTTCACCAGTTATTTTGTGATATATTTTCAGAATGTTTTAATCAAAAGTGGTGAAGGTGGTTTTAGCTGACCTTCCTGATAAGGAAATTTTGAATAGATAATTAAAAATTACTTACTTTCTCAACATTACCTACGGGTCCGCCCATGTTCATGCATGATAGTGTAAAGAGTCAGTAGCCACTTCAATGCCTTTCAATGTCTTTGCTATACCTACGCTATAGATAGACTATGACCATCAAGAACATTTTAAAGGGCAACTAGCAGTCAGCTCAACAGAAACTCAAATATTGCCAATTTAAAAATTAATACATAAAAAAAAGCAAGTAACACTGGAAGCAGTCATTTACTTTGTAGACCACAGGCTCTCATAGACAAATGCACGTGAGGACAATACACATGTTCAGGATTCAAAGATTATTCTGCAAATCAGCGTAGAATGCTAGTGACACAGCCTTGTCAGGCTACAGTATAAAGAAAACTATATCAACAACAAAGCAGATAGTGTTAAGTATGGATTTGGAGGCACTTCAGACAAAGAAAACAAGGAATGTTTGTGTGGATTCCTTGTGTTTATAGGCAACTTGTGTTCTAGGTTTTCTCATAGTACAGCTACAAAAATACCAGAAAAGGAGAAAATACAATGAAATAGGATGTGTTGACTTTTAATGTTTCAGTTTGTCTCTGTAAAATCTCATTGCTCCACTTGAATAAATATCATTACCCTCAAATTGCTTAGTACCTCATTACAACATTAATAATTGAAGACTCACCTTCAGAAAATGGATATGTGGGTTTGGTTTTTTTTTTAATTATTTTGAATGAGTAATATGAAGAAACTAGTGTTGATCCACCAAATATCAGTCATGCTCTTGCACCAAAGGGGAACATGTACATGACATCAGTGTAAAAAGCTCCAGGCAATTCAAGCAACACCTGCTTGCATGAAGCAATAACCTATCCAGCTTTAAGGCTGGATAACAGATTGTAACTCTACATCATGATATCGTGATGGTCTTTTTTTCTACACTGGAACACAAGTTAACCTAATTACAGACTCTCTAAATAAATGGGTACAAATGACAGCCTGAGTGTACAGCAAATTCCTACATCAAAGCTCTGGAAGTTTCAAAAAGGTTTGCATAGCTTCTCACCATCAAAGCTCAAACACTGAGAACAGTTCCAGTGCATGAAAAGAGGCCACCAATGAATGATCAGAACACTCCAGGAAGCACAACTGGTTCAGTGTTTCAATGTCCTTTTGAGAGAAAAATAAAACACATTTCCAAGAAAGCACATTGTATTGGCTTTTAAACTTTTCAGTTTTTCTGTAGAAAAATGAAAAAGTTATTAAAAATTACAGTAACTTTATTTAATTACCCAACTTTTGTTAGAAAAATTTAATTTCTAGACCTATTACTTCTGCTTCCATCTGGTCTTTATCTCATAGAATAGTTTGGGTTGGAAGGGACCATTAAAGGCCATCTAGTCTAACCCCCTTGCAATATCCAGGGACAGGTTGACAGGGTGACAGGTTGCTCAGAGCCCCGTACAACCTGACCTTGAATGTTTCCTGGGAGAGGGCATCTACCAGCTCTCTGGGTAACCTTTTCCAGTGTGTCACCACCCTCACTGTAAAAAAACTTCTTCATTATATGTAGTCTAAATTCACCTTCTTTTAGCTTAAATCCATTAACCCTTGTCCTGTGACAACACACTGTAAGGATCACCTGGCTCTGAGCTCCACAAACAGGTTTCAGCAATGTCCAGTGCATCAGGTGACTCAGGGTGGGTTGTAAAAGTGACTCAGCCTTGGATTGCCTTGAGGGCCCATCTCTGCACAGACACCTTATGGGGAGCTCTGTAGATGGCTCAAACTTGAGTTGTCCTGTAAATTAAGACTAAACAGGGCAGTGCTGCATCATTCAAAGTCCTGGAAACCTGTATTCAGTCTTGAATTCCTTCAACAAGAAATATGCTCTGAGTCCCAATCAAACCACTGTTCAGCTGCCTACAAGAAACAGGACAAAGTCAAGCCCTTGGGCCACCATTTGGTGTCAGTGGGCCCAGACAGTGTGGGACATGCAAGAGAGAGGGCATAAGATAAGGGGGACACTGTTAATTCCAGCACAGCCTTGCCTACTGTCACATAGATCAAAGAAATAAACCAAATAAACCCCCTTGCATTTGGGCTGAGAATTGGGAGCTTCTCCAGCTCTGTGGAGAGACCCTTCCCCCTTGGACAGGCTGCTGACCTGGCAATGAGAGCCCTGACCTGAAGAGGGGTGAGTGAACATTTGAGATGCTTATGAGTTTGACTGACACGCGGGTGGTATTTAGTGCGCTCGTGAGCAGTGATGGTGTGTCCCGTGGATCTGCGGTGGTTGTAATACTGAATCCTGCGGATTGCCTACGGGCAGTAATAGTGAGTTTTGTGACTCTGCTGCGAGTCATAATACAGCATGTGGTGACTGGGTCATGCTGGCAGTAGTGCCTTTTGTGAATCTCTGGATCTGCATGTGGATTTAAAATAAATTATGATGATGATTATTATTTTTAAGAACCTGCAGGTGAATGCCTTTCTGTCACACAGGCCTTGCTAAAAAGTTTATCCCCACTTTTCTTACAGGCCCCCTTTAGGTACTAAGAGGCTACAACAGGGTCTTTTCTCCTCCAGGCTGAACAACCCTGAGACTCTCATTTTTTCCTTTCTTTTAAAAAAACAATGAAGCACAAAAGATGACAAAATGAGATAAAGCAGAAATAGTCTTGCCATCTATAAAGCCTAATCTTGATACTTATTTTATATGAAGACTCAATTTTCTAAAACAACAACAAAAGTTGATTTCAGTGGAACATATTTGAACTCTGGAAGTATGTCCAGTTAAAAAAATGGTCTATGTTCATTTATACCTTTCATACACAATTAAATATTAGGGTTTATTAAACTAGAATTACATCTAGAGCATGACCACTTTGAACTGGTAACTAGTGGGCACCACTATTATTTTAAAATAACATGTCATTATAATCTTTCTGAGTACACAGTGCTTACTCAGTGCAGTCATGGCTACTGCTAAAGAAGTTGTCCTTCTTTAATCTCCCTGCCAAACTTTGGGCAGTGTTACCTTGAGAGACCAATAAGAAGAATTACTATTATGGGAGATAACATTGCCACCCTTCTGATACAGCGTCTTCTTGACATTGAAGCATGCTATATGATGGCAAGGGAAACTTTGCTGGGTGTTTTACTCTGGAGTTTCTTGGCAGGGCAAACAAAGGGTGCCTGAGAGACCTGGCCATACTTGGAGATGTTCAGTATTTATAGGTTTTTAAATCAGTTTAATACAATTGTTTTCTGATAGAATACAGCAGTTTCACCTGCCATAAATACAGCGATGGAATAAAAGAAACATTTTTTAAAAGTTTCTTCAATCAAATTTGTTTACATCTTACAGGGTTTTGCATTTGCCAAATCACCTTTACCATGATGAACTTTCAAGTGATGGAGTTACAGATTTTCTTGGTGCTACTTTGTTTTTAATATTGCACGCCATACACTTAAAGATTCTACCCTAATGTAGTGGGTTCAGTATCTCAGCCAGTGGTTAGCAACTATGCAACCTTCAAGGTGGTATTGGACCAATGTACTTGCCCCAGCCTTCAGGGCTACATTTCTTTCTTTGGGAAAACTAGGTAGGTGGTTTCAAGAAGAAAAGAGAACATTCAGAGTCTTTCCCTCTTTTCTAGCCAACAGAATAATCTGAAATGGGAAGGAAGCATGAAAGAGGCTTTATTGGTTTTGTGAGAGTGGTTAATAGCACTAGCCATGTTTAGGAAAGAGAAGGAAAAAAACGAGGATGGAATCAAAACAGCAGCTGTGTCTCAATCTTTATCAAACTAGATACAATACTTAGTTTGTGGTTTTTTTTTTTTTCCATCCACCCTTCCCCCCCAAACATCCAACATTAAGCAAGTTACAGCAGTGAAAACTCCCTACACTTATTCTTAAAATTATTCTTGGTGTATACTCAAAACAGACAATATTTTGAGGATTTGCAATTTCCCAACCATTGCAAATTGGGCTGAGATGTTCTACCTCATTTGTTGGAGACTAACAAACAGCTACAAAAGAACGGAGATTTTCTTTTATTACCTGTGTGGATTGAGTTCAGTTGCTAACTAGAAAGGAAGGACATTGTTTAATCTTAGCACCATTCCTTTTACTTCAGTGATGTTTATCTAGAAACAAATTTGGTTTGAAAATTGTTACTTTAAATTGATCCTCTGAGTTTCCTGAACTCTGTTAGCAGTTGAGGATTGGATATACTGCATTATTTTCTGAGATTTACCTGTGGTTTTTGCAAAAGCCACTTTTCTATCATTATATTGACACACAAATGGAACTTTCGCTTAACCCTGCCATGTTTCCTAACTGAACACAAATCAAAGATTTCCACCCTTTATTGTCAAAAAGATGAACTATTTTCTGTCCAACTAAAACAGCCCTAGTATATACAAATCAGACACTTTTCAGAAATGATGTAAGCCACAATATCAGGTCCTGACCACTAACATCTTAGAATATTTTCCTCTTTAGATTATGCTGTGGCAATTGATTCTGAGAAAAGCATTCTGCATTTCCGTTTCTATATGTGACATTTTCTTTTAGGGCTGTACACAGAATAAGTTACTGCAGAGTATAGTACATTTTGTCTTGTAGACTAGGACTAGAAAAATGAGGGGAGGAGAAATTTTCAGTTGGGGGACTTCTGAAAGGGACCTACAACAGTCATCTAGTCTGACTGTGTGAGCAATTTTAAAGCATGTTATTAAGGGCATTGTCCAATTGCCTCTTAAACACTGACAGGCATGAGGCTTGTTGACCACCTCTCTAGCAAGCCTGTTTGAGGGTTACACCACACTCTCAGTACAGAAATGCTTCACAATGTCCAGTCAGAACATCCCCTGATGCATTTTTCAACCACTCCCATGTGTCCTGTCACTGGATGCCAGGGAGAAGAGCTCAGTACCTCCTGCTCCAGTTCCCCTCCTCAGAGGGGGAACTGAGATAGAGAGTCCCTCAGCCTCCTTTCCTCCAAACTAGGCAAGTCCAAAGTCCTCATCTGTTCCTCACCAGACATGCCTTCCAGGCTGTTCACCAGCTTTGCTGCCTTTCTCTGAACACATGCAAGTACCTTCACAGCCCCTTTGTGGGGCTCAGAGCCGCACCCAGTATTCAAGCTGAGGCTGCACCAGTGCTGAGAACAGCAAGATAATCACCTCTCTTCGGTGGCTGCTTATAAAAGTTGTGAATTTCTCCTTCATGAAGAGCCTATAAAAGGCTACAAGAAGGAAAGATGGAGGAAATGAAGGAGTAGGCAAATCCACAAAAGCATCAACACCATGTACCAAAATACCATCAGTTACTGTACCAAAATCTGTTAGCAAAGGTCAGTGCCTCTACTGAGTGTCTGAGACAGCCGAAAAAGGGAACAGATGCAATGACTCATGTTAATAAAGGTACAGTGCTTGTGATCTGAGTAGAGTTTCCTGGATTGTTAAATCAGCATCTTTCCTGAGTGTTGAATTAAAAATGTTATAAATGGTGTTTTAAAGTTGCAGTTGGTTACATTTGAGCATGCTGACCTTAACAGTGTCATGCTAAATATTTTCTTTTTAATTAAGGTAATAGCTAAGCTCTGAGGATGAGTATTGTTTTCCACTTCATTAATTTTACTGTTAAATGGAAAATAAGATATTGAAATAGACTCGCAAAGCAGCATGACAGAGAGGACCTTTCAGCTGTCCTGAGCTGTCAGAACAATGCTCACAGGTCTGCACGCATCCACTTTTAATGCTAGGCAGGCTGTCTGCAGCAGAGCCCCCTTCTCAGAATGGCCTGACACCCAGAGTTCCCAACAGAGTTCATAGGACTGACCGGCACACACCCAGTCTGGCAATCATTCTAGCAAAGTCAGATTTCCTGGTCTCCAAAGAATACAGATGAAAATTCTACATAAATAAAAGGTAAACCCTTTTTGTAGTAGCAGAAGGACAGTTCTGCAAGCTCCCCTTCCACGGTCTGCAGAAGTGTTAACACTGAGCATCCTCCTAGCACAATAAAGGGAAAAGTTACCTATGCCAACAATAAATTAGGCAATACAGACAACAATCAAAATCGCTTACTGAAATCTAACCAGATTCTGGCATGATAAACATCTAACATAATTACAGCTATCATCTAACATAATCTTACAGTTTCAAGGAATGACGTAGACTTTAATTAGGAATTGAAAGTTGTGGAGCTATACGGACCCTTTTGTAACAGGAAAGTCTCAAAAAAAAAAAATTAAATTGCTTTAGCCTGGGAAAGGTTAAAAAAGGAAGGAAAATGAGATATATAAAATAACATACTAAGCTGCAAAGGTAGGTCAAGCACCTTCTACTTGGTAGGTATGGGGACAGCTGGAGGTGTATTTCCTCCAGTGACTGAGAAAGAGCAGGTCATCTGAGTTTGTGGAGGGAATCATGGCTTAATAAAAGGAGAACTGCAAATCGGAAGATCTTAATCTGGAAGGGACTTGCTGTATCCCTTGCAGGAAGCACATTATCATTTTTGCCCGAGTTTCTTTCTCTTTAGAACGAGAACAATTTTTTTCTTTTTTTTTAATTAAGTAGCTGTAGACTGCTCAGAGACTCCAGAATGGGAGAAGTCTAGACAACTCCAAACTTCATCCAAGAACCGTCTGACTTCTTACTGAATTGTTTGCACATTTGTTTGCAGGCCGAACAGCTCCTGATAGCAGGGTAGTTTGTTTTGCTGCTCCATCCACCCATTCTGTCTGCAGCTGTTCTCAGGGGACACATATAATAATCACATTTGTCGCGATGGCAATGCTGATAATGATACCGTGTTCACTAATGAAAGGCAAGTACACATTTCACTTTCTGTGAGGGTTGGTGCTTGGGCAACACTGCCTGCCAGCTGTCTCTGTCCACAGCACAACCTGTAATTTAGTTAACAAAATGAGCCATTTCAGAGATCAATCATTATCCTGCCTGTCTTTATCCATTTACTGTTGCCGCCTGTGATAAACGTTGTAGGTCTTGCAAACAAGGTCTTTTTGGATGGAAAGGATGGAAAAATAAACATAGGAAAAGTAATACTCTAGTCAAATCTAATCTGCCTATCCAGAGCTTTTCACCACAGTACTGGAGCTTCTGGTTTCTCTTGTCTCTAAAGTGAAGCAAGACCATCTTGGACATGTTATTTATTTTTTATTTTGTATCTTTACTTCTAGCTTCCTTGAGAGTTTTACAGGATTTAGTATGGCATCTGTGGTCTGACCAGAAATTCTCACTAAAAAAGCTGTTTCTGTTTTACATTCATCATATGACTTTAGATCCAGGTGGAAGCTATGGTTCAGTTAGTTTCCTAGACAAATAAACTTTTAGGGGTCAAACAGCTTCAGCAGCTACAAAGAAACAATGTTTGACACTATTGACGTTTCACCTCCTATTAACATGAAAATTGAGGAAGGAAGTCAGAACCTTTCACTGATTTAACTTTCCCTCCGATGGTGGAATAGGTATACTCATACCCCTTTCCTAATCAGTAGTAGGAATGCTGCTCACAATTGAATATTAGTCAACTGCAGAGGTCAGTCCTGAGCATAAATCGCATCATGGCCTACTACTACTACTCACTCAATTTTCCCTCTGTATTTGGTGAATGTTTGGTCTTGCATTCCCCTTAACTCGGTTTCAACTTATCCCACTCCTATGCCTCCATCAACCCAAGAGAACCTGTCTCTGAAAAGTGGACAGATTTGCACATCATGAGGAAGAAATTGGAAGAAAGGTCTGGTTTAGCTTTGAGGACTTCAGAGCACTGGCAGAAGAGCCCTAATTCATTTTTGGAGAAGCTACTCAAGTCTCCAACTGTCACCACTGATGAGAGGCCTGCACACTCCCTGCTCTCTGAATGCAATCAACTTCGGTTCAAATGACTCTCCAGCTGATTTTAAACCTTTAGAGCCATAATCACAAGGATTTTCCCCATTAGATTGCTTCTTTAAAATGGTAACTTGGAAAGAAAATTTAGCCATCTTAAGTCTACAGTTCACACAGAGGTACTACTGGCGGCACAAAAGCTGGAAAAGGCATGTTAACAGGCCCAGCTTTTCCCTATTCGTACTAGAGTAATCATCTGCTTCTGTCTTGTGGGAGTGTTGTGTAGCTTACTCCACCAAGAGTTGGAAGGAGCTGTGATATCTAGTGAAATTGAAACTACTACATTAATGGCAAATACATATTCTTCTCAGAATAACATACAAACGGTGATGATACTAAAAAAAGTTAATTACATACTTCATTGTTAAAAGCAAAGTTGATTTACTACCAAAGTTATGCAACCTTATATAAAGTACCTACAGATGACAGTTGCTGCAGTACTGGAAGGTAACATACTCGATTCTTTTTTCCTTTGCCTTGTTTGTTTTGAGGATGTACATGAAGTTCCTGAGAATGAGGTACTTACAAACCTTACTTTATTGCCAGGCAATGTAACAGAAATAAATGTCATAGACTATTAAAATATGATAATATAAACCAAATATTTTTTCTATAAGTAATCAAATGTACTAGGATTCTTTGGATCTACAAAGATATAACAAAACACCAGACAAAAGAAACAGGTGTCAGCCAGAATTTCAAAGGGCCTTTTTAAAAAGCACTCTATCAAAAGACATTATAAAAATCATAATAGGAGGAAAAGTGCTGTAAAGAATTAGAAACTGATAAAAAAGACAGGAAATAGAAAGTAGGAACAAAATGATGTGGGTTTTTTTTTTGTTTTGTTTTCCAATATGACAAAGAAAACAATGGAGAAGTTCTGCTTAAGAAGCCCCATCTCACATAATTGTCAGTGCTTTGGAGAAGGAGGTAAATAACCAAGAAACAAATCTGCAGCTGGCACAAAATTATTTAAGTTATTTCTTAGTAGGAGTTCTATGAAAATGCTCTACACAATGGCAAATTAAATTTACTGTTGACAGATGCAAAGAAGTGCATGCTGAAAATAACTAATAACTGCATATATGCTGCTGAGCTCCAAATTAACTGAAAACACCAAGGAAAAAGGCCCCTGAGTGCATCTCTCAACCTGTCAGGGCCTTAACATGAGATACAACATGGGAGAAAGATCCTAAATGAGGGACATGGCAAAAGCACTCAGGCAAAAAAGTTGAAATATTCTGGAATTTATTGTATATAACTTTTTTTTTTTTTTTCTGGAAAGTCTCCTCTGTTGTTTCCTATTTCCGACACAAGAAATTTTTGACATTAAAATTTGGGAGACACTGAACTGTGGCAAAACATAAATTAATCTGGCACCAAAAAAAGTGACATCCCTTAAAGGGACAGAGTTTGAAAAACACATCCACAGATACCTCTGCACACAAGGTCATTGTGGCACCATCAACCCTGTGTCCTGAAACATGCCCAGGTGGATCCCACTTAGACAAACTGCTGGTCTGAAGAATAACAGCCTTGTCTATGGTACTGAACCTCAATCCAGTTTTGACCTTGATACTACTTTGTTAAGATGTACACATGAGGTATATATGCAACTTCCTTTCATTTTTTATTTTATTACAAAGGAGTCATTGATCAGACTCAACTCTTAGATTTTCCAGATAGTGACAAGTCTCTGATGGATGGATGATTCACGTCAAAAGAACCAAAGCCATACACAAGCCTACATCAATGCTGAAGAGATGCTCAAAGCATAAACCAAATGTGTTTATTTCTCAAGGGATCCCATTCCAGGCAAGAAAAAAAGAACAGCCTGCTTGGCTTTGTGGGCGAGGAAAACAATGGAGGCAGTATTCACATAGAATTAAGTATTTTGTAACAACTTGTGAAGCAAAGAATATAATCCATCAGAGAGATGAAGTGTGTAGGAAGAACAAAAAAAAAACTTTTGAAGATGTTGCCAGCATGTCCATGGGTTAAATATGTAAGAAACAGAAATCTAGGAAAAAAAAGACTCCTCCCCCAACCCTGAGAGCTCCCTACTGACATAATTAGGCTAAAAAACGAACCACACAGACAGGGCAGGAAACTCACTTTGGGATGTGATCTAGTTTAAGTAGACATGGGGCTGCTCAGAACTAAGGTAGAAGAGAGAAAGGCAAAGGAGTTCCTGGTTTTTTCTTGCCTTGTCCTTGTTACAAGTATTTGTACTTGTGCAAATGTCATGAGCTTAAAAATTCATTCCATTTTCATTCCAGAGCAAGATCATTACACTTCTATCTGCTCCTTCTGGGATAAAAATAAGGGTAATGTGTCACAGGCAGGGGTGATCTTCAGTGTGCAAAAAGAAGGAATATTGCTAACATGAAATCAGTGCTGAATCACACACATCCCTCTTAGTCCTGCACTGTGCAGTAGTAAAATGCAGAGATCAGAAAGAATAAACAAAAAGGAAAGAAGAATAAATAAAATAATAAACACCCTTTCTTCAGAGCAGTAGCCATATTTGGGTTCTTATTAATGAATCTAAAGAGACAGGAAAATGGCAAGGGGAGAAGATAAGCGAAACACAGAACTGTTCCTAATCCTACCTCTGTATCTACTGATATTCTCCATACATAAGAGTATATAAGGAAAAGCTTTTTCACTGTGAGGGTGATGGAGCACTGGAACAGGCTGCCCAGAGAGGTTGTGGAGTCTCCTCTAATCTAGGTGATCCTGCTCAGGCAGGGGGTTGGACTAGATGATCTTTTGAGGTTCCTTCCAACTCTTAACATCTATGATTCTGTGATAACCCAACCTATTTGGAATGATCATGCTTTTGGATGTGCTTTACTGATCAACATCCCGGTAAGGAGGATGCACCAACCTAATCGCTTGCGCAATAGAAATAAAAACAACCTGGTGAAATTACAGTATGAAGAAATAGGTTTCTAAGACAGTAGAGTTGTGCATGAGTTCAGTGGAATGGGTATGAAAGAAATAATACATTTGACACACATGTATTGAAAAGAGCAAATGGTCTAATATTAGGTGCAACCACCTTGTCTCCTCTTTCCCTGCCTCCATAGCTTCATTCAAATAACTCTTGTTAGTAATGTACTAGAAGACATTTCACATTTACATCTGAAGATCAACCTGACAGGTTACCAGCTGTTTCCATACTCTTCTTCCCACAATAGCATGAGTAATACAAAGAGCCCTCTCACTTCCCCGGCCAGCAGCATGTTTACCTGCTGTTCATTTCTCCTGGTCTGTTCCCTGAGCAGAGATATACTATCTCTTATTTCCCACTCACTTTGCAAGCCATAGGTTTTTATATCATATAAGCACAACTATTACCTCTATCTCTTTCTAGAAGTTCTCATCCTGGGAAAATAGCCTCCCATCTCTTATCTCTAACATCACTGTCTCAAAGATATATTGGTCATTTCTCGGTGCTATTCCAGTGCTTTGGCAGGAGGAAGAAATTTATGGGTCAATGTATATTGCAGCATTTTCCTTGAATAGTACGGCAAAACTATGAGCGCAAATAAAGAATAAACACAGTCAGTTTGGGGAAAGGTTTTCATCTTGAAAGCACCTGTTGGTGTTCATGAATGAGAGACAAGTGCAAAGGGCAATGAAGGTCTATGAGTCTTCTACTCTTAAAATCCAAAACTCTCTGAAAAAATATTATAAAAGAATCGCTACCTAGGACTTGAGCCAATCCTTGCAGATATTGGTAACTTATCTTGGGTTACACCACAGCACCTGAAGTCTGCAAGTCTAAGGAAAGCACAATCAATAGCTGGAAGGACACTTAAAAAACAGAATGACACATATACCCCAAATTCTCTGGTCTACCTTGTGGGCTAACGTCTTACATGTCCCATTATATCAACTTTATGAAAGTTGGGGGACCAGGATATGTGCAGTCTTACTCTACCCAAGTTCCCTATCGCCTCCCCTCCCTCCATTCTCCCCC
>VXBZ01000935.1:83330-101281 GCA_013399135.1 Heliornis fulica
CCCCCACCTTTTAAGGATAAATATTTCTTTTCCCTGTGGCATTCACTGTTTTTTCAATAATTGTACGTAAAAGACTGGTGGGATTTGTTTGCCCTTCTGGTATGTCCTATAACGGAGAGCCAGACTTCCAGTGTGTTTGCCAGCACCATACAACTGGCCTTTTTGAAATGCTACAAAACAGAAACAGAGTAAGGGAGGATAGCAGTGCTTGCCAATTGGCATCTCCTGTCATATGCACACACTGGTCTGGATAGCCACTTGTGTGCAAAAGTAAAAAGCTATTAGCATTGGGATAGAAACAGACATCCAATTTTCCCACCCACCCAGATGGAGGAAAATAGAGCACCTCCCTGGTAATCACTTTCAGAGAGAAAGGGATACAGAGCAGGAAAAAGAGAGAAGAGATTCCAACACCCCTTTTACCTTTTTTGATACCCTTTTACCTTCTTGTTTTTCAAAAAACTCCAGAAGATTTTAGTTTTTTTCCCCCTTTCTCTCTCTTCTAATGTCTAATCTATAAAAGATTCTAAATCTCGTGTTACACACACATTCCTCTCCCCATCCCTGGACACACTTTACAGACAACGCAGTATGAACAGAGAAAAGCAATGCAGTTAATAAAGGACTTTCCTGTCTCATTCTCTGTAATGATATAGTATTTATCGCACCAAATAAATGGAGACAAAGCATGGAAAAGAAAGATGGCTCAAGATTCAAAACTTGGGGCACAGGAATAGCCAAGTTGCTTTGAAGCTTTTGACTGTCTCTCTCAAGTTCCCTCAAAATAAGGTGATAAACAAAGTCAACACTAGCAATAACAACATTGCAATGAGTAATAGGTTATCCTATGTCAGAGCAACAAGAGATATGGAGAAAGCAGCCCTGCTGCACTCAGTAGTGGGACAGTATTCATAGACTAAAAGAAGTACCAGATGATACAGGAGAGCAACACAATAGGATGCAGAACAGATAACACTTGGTTTCTCTTCAAACAGGACTTTTTTTTAGCAGGAGATTAGACAGAGAAAAGATACTGGCAATGACTTAATATTTACCTGTTGTTTGGTGCGTTTTTTTAAAAAAAACTTTTTCTGTGGGTTTGTTTTTCTAATTTTTTTTTTTTTTTATTATTCAAGACCTGCCACACAAAAGTGAGTCAGCATTTCATGGCCAGTTTAAAGTGAAGAAAAAAAGAAAAAAAAAAACAAAAAAGCTGTGATGGGAGAAATATAGGTGAAAACAATGCTAAAATGATTGATAGCTACACTTGCTACACAGTCTCCAAAAGTTTGCTTTAGCCGAGTAGATAATTCATTGCACCAATTCTGTTTACAGAGCCAGGATCACTACATACCAGAGGACAGCAGATTCAAATCTTAATGATCATACTTCTGAGAATATGTCTGATCCTTTTTAAATACCCTGTCTGATTTCAAGTCACTGGCCCAATGACTTACCTTTGGCAAGACACAGCTAATGGTTCCAACAAAATCTGACATAATTTTGTACTTTTCTTACAGCACCTGATTACAGCATAAATTCTCCAGTTTTAACCAAGTGTAAATTTTACAATCAACTAAAACTTCTCTCTTCACCTTCCTGAGAAGGGAGGTTTTGAGAAATGAGAGCATACTGAGAGTATGGAGATGACAACTGACTGATGCCCAAATGGTTAAATTGTGGAGGTTGCTGTCGAATGAAACTTCAACCCACTTTCATAAAAACTGTTACCATTGATGTTATGTCATTTAGCTCCTCAGATGGTTCCAGAAAATACAAAAAGTTCTCACTGCGTGTGGGAGTAAATTCTTTATGGGAGATATGGTGAGTACCAGAACCTCACACCAGGAATTGTAAATAACATGCTCACAGTACGCACGCATGACTCATTGATCTCTCTCTACAGATGAACTGCACCACTACTGAAATGAGATGGAACTTTATAGAACTTTAGAAGTACATAGCAACGTCAAATTTCCCTTTAAAACAGGAAATGCTTAGCCAAGCAACGTAGAACTTAATCATAACCCGTTCCATATTGTCAGTCCAGAACATTTTTTTCCAATATTCTTGACTTCCTAGCAATTCAAATCCTGAGCCTCACTAATAATAGTAAATGTACTTGCAAGTACTTCAGGAATTGCCTATATGAGCACAAAGCAATATAAACTCTCTTTAGTTTTTGAACACTATCAGGATCACAGGTAGGTATTTACATTTCAGTGTGATAGGGAAGAGGCATACACAAGAAGGGAGCACGTCAGTAGTACATCGCTCTGAACAATCAGCTATCTATGACTAAGTGGAATTTTCAATATCTTCTTTACACAGGAAGATGGAGTTTATCTCCCAGCCTTAGCCACTAAGATAAAGGCCACACAGACTTTTATTCAGTTAGTTGCCTAGAATCCTTCCAGACTCAATAGCCCTTTAGGAGTGAGAGTCAGACCATTTATCTTGATGGCATCATCCGCTTGCTGGAAGTGCCTATCCCTTTTCATGGGCTATAAATAGAGCCCAGAAAACACCACTGGGCTAAAAATGTCTGAGATAGCTAAAGATATGAAAGCTAAACCTCATATTACAAGTGAATTGTCTTTCTTTCCATAGCTCTTTCTCACTATTTTTATCCTCTGACTCAATACCAACAGAAGTATTAAAATCCAGTGAGTCTTTTCATCACTGTTTTTTAAGGAAGATGAGTTATTTCAGAATATACCTACACCTACTACCCTCTTCTATCACATAACATTGCCTACTGACCTGAATTGGCACCAGCCACATGTTTTCAAGAAATTTTAATTACTGAGTTTGTCCCTTTTTGTAACCATCTCAAAAGTGTTTACTTTTTTAAAAAATAATTGATTATGCCAGTAACACAAAAATTAAGATCAAGACTAGATATGTTTTTATCTATAAAGCATCCTAGTGAAACAGCAGTACTCTGAGTAACAGAAAGCTGCTTAAGACACAGCTGCTGTTACCTCATTTGCCACAAGCCTTGTTTTCTCCTAGTAAAAATGTCTGTATTGCTTGTGTACCACCTCCACACTTCCTAAACAGGCTTTACAACATTTTCCTCACCTTATTCAAAACACTAGGACAGAAAGATAACATTATGCAGTATTATTACTAGAATATTTACCTGTGTTTTTTTTAATCCCCGTTTTCCATGTACTGCATTCTCATTAGATTTTGATGCACTCAGCATCAAATTCTAAATAGAAATTGTAAATCTCATGAATAATTTTGGCAGACCTTCCTTGAAATGACTTTGAAAAGACAAGACAACTTTTGCTAACTTTCTCTCTTCCTGACTTCAAAAACTGGCCTCACCACACACTTAGTTGTGTCTGCCCATGCTTGCAGATGGAAATAGAGTTACATCTAACTTCCAACCTCTTGCAGTTGGAAACTTAAAAAAAAAAAAATTAAAAAAAATCACCTTCCTAACATGTGCTTCTACTTGAGTTTCAGTTCCTAGCCACAGCTGCTGTGATTCATGCAAAACCTGCAAGGTTCGGTGTTAATTAATGAAGGTTCTTTAAAATCTCTGAGCCGGAGTGTGGGAGGAAAATAAGGTGTATGCAAGACATGAGGATTTCTCACAGTTGGTTGTGGGGTGTTGTGATGCCCCTCTGGGAGGCAGCTCAATTACAGTATGCATCCAAACAAGAATGAAAAAGGTGGAGAACTGGGAACAAAAACCCACACAGTGTATTATTCATAAGAAAATATGTAATTATGCAGTCTCATGAATTAGGGATCTGAACTTTTAAAGGAAGACAGAAAAACCGTGTCAGAATGTTGCTTTGTGGTTTATTGGTTTGATGTTCCCTTCTTCCTATGAAACTTTAGAGAAAAAGGGGGATACAGACAACTGAATTCAAGGGCCTCCAGGCAATTCAGGGACAATCTCTGACAGGTACAAGCAGAAGTACTAATAAATTTCACGGAGTATGGACTTCCACAATACCTCTTAGGATTACGATTCTAGGGTGCAAGTGAGAGGATCCAGCAGCTCAGGACTTTTGAGGTGAAATTCTAGAGCTTTGCTAAATAAGCAGAACAGTCAGCCTGACTGTCACACATATGAGTTCATAAATAATCACAATTACACAGGCAGTCTGCCTAAGACACCCACAACTCTGCCTTCAGCTAAATGGTCGCTACTTATAGATTGTACAAAATTATTGATCTGAATAGGCTATAGTCAGTTGGGGACAAGGATGGATGTTTGGCCTTTGTCATTTCTGCTTCAGTGGGGGGGGTTTGATCTTTTTTTTCTCTAATTATGGTATTTTGCATCTTCAAAATATCTTTATCCTTTATGTGTGTTCTCAGAAAAGCAGCACAGCAAGCATAACAGTACCGTATTAGGATCTGAAATTAAGTAGCCTATACCTAAATGAAACCTCAGGAGGAAGGATTAGAAGAACAGAGTGGAAATTCAAGAGAAGGATCTAGCCTAGATGCTTACACTGCTAAATCTTACAAAACATTCTTTTTTAAGCATCCTGAGTAGTCAGAGCCTCAGCCTCTGTTTTAGACGGATATTACAGGTGCACCAAAAACTACCATCCCCAAGGCAATAAGCTTGTTGTTGAGGTGGAACTGCGGCTTCACCTCTCTTTCAGACTGAAGCTTGCCGTAAAGACATCAGCAAGCCTTCTCAGAATCAATTCATATTCGGTCCTCTTTTGAATAATGCGAGATAGACAGCAAACATTAGCCCATTCAAAACACAGTATTTTTCCTATTAGTAGAAATTCTGCATTGGATAAAAGAAAAAAGAAAAGTGACAGTGAGGGTGGGGCGTAAAGAAGTTGAGAATCCAATATCTATCCCAACCAAGCGCTTATTGTTCCCCTGCTGCTGGTTTGGAAGTCCTAACACAGGGATACTCAATTATGATTTTTTAACAAGTATGTACCAGATGATTTGATCATTAATTTTTCAAGACAAGGGTTGGCTCTGCCTCTGCTAGGTCCATCTGAGCCAGGTATCCACTTTGAGGGGGCACAATCCAGCTGTTCAACAGCACTTAAAAAAAACAAACAACCAAACAAAAACCACCAAGAAGTCAGAATGAAAAACTTCCATGTTGTCAGGGTCCACGCATAATTCATTCACTGTCTAGATCTAGGCCTAGGCCAACCTCAGGAGGGGCCTTAGACAAAATTTATCAAAATCCCCTCAGGCAGAGGTGACTGCTCTATAAATATCTGAAAACAACTGGTTTTCTTTTTTTGTGGAGACTCTTTGAGGCTGACGGTTCTCAGCTCTAGCTAATACTTTTTTGGTTCTAATACTTGGGTCTTGACTAATAAATCCAGAAACCGCAAATATACTGCCACTAGAGCCTTTTCCATAATTGGAGACAGGTAGTTGAGGCCAGCATGGTGCAAGGCCAGCATGTTGTTGTCTTCTGGCTATTTCTGTCTCCCAACAGGTGACAACTATAACCAATTCCTCCTAGGTTAATTTGCCATTGGCAACGCCCTTTCCTTCCTCTAGAAGCAATTATAAACTGGCTAGTCTGGTTTCTCCAATTATAAGTTATTTATTAATATTTAAAGTTTATAAGATGGAGAAAAGAAATGAACTTCTTTTACCCAGTTTATTCAGAACAAGATGCTCTCAGTCAGACTAAGTTAGTCAGACTAAGTTAGCTTTGGTTTTCTACACTGAGGGAAATTTTGCCCTTCATATCTCACAGGAGGGAGTTTCCTCACAAATGATTCTGAGAACATGCAAGACTAAAATGGAAGCAGCATAACCCCTTGTAACACTCACAGACATTATTACCATTACCTGTTTCAGAAAATCAGGCAACTTTTATTTATCATGAAATGCTAAATTTTGTCTGGAAGTGGATAAAGTTGTTCCACCATAAACTGCAAAGCACCCGTTTTGTCAATTCCTTTAGGTCCACTAATACAGCATTTCACAGTGCTAGCACTCATTTCAAATAAACTGAAAACTCATTTAAAATAAACTGTAGTGCCCACAGACCTGCATTTAGAACTCTGCTTTCATACGTGCTTGTCTACAGCACTGAGCAGCAAGACAGAAGTGAGCTTTCCCCTGCCTTCCCACATCCCTTGGTCGCACTGCTTTTTTTCACATGGAGGGGAATTAACATCATCTCTCCTAGGATTTTTCTTCTGATGTGATGAGGCTGCTCAACGGACAAATCCCCAAGAAAGAGCCCCCAGGCAAATGCTCTATTATCCCCCAAGACAAAACCAATGAAGAACTGACAACTTTTTACGTAATGCAATTATTTGCACCCTTAAAGCCACGTTAAAGTACCCTATGCCACATTTTATCCAGCCATGAAGTTTTCAGGATGTGAGACTGTTCTCTATCCTTCCCTAGGGGTACATCCTTCCCACATTATGTCATCAAACAGCCACTACAATTACAATCTCAGATTAGAGGGGTCTCCAGAAAATCCTAGAAACCAACCTAATATTTTTTTTTGAGGACAACTGCTGAAAAGTCTGTTTGCATCTCTTTCAATACTCTCCACAATGCTGTGAAATACCAAAGAGTAACTGCTGCATGAAAACTCCAAGAACAATGTCAGCGTGTGACAAATGAATCAAAACCTTGGCCTCCTCACAAAAATGCCAACAGGTAACAAGTTTGGTTTTGCTTCTGAAATGATACCCTCATAATTTTTATATTTGGAGAAAGGATTGCAGAAACAATGTAAACACCACCTAAGAAACAAAACAGTTGGCTTCCCACCCCAAATAACTAGTGGTGCTTCTTTATTCAGACCTGAGACCGTAACACTTAGATCTTCATGCCAAAGTAGGACTAGGATTTAATAAAGCAAAACCTGATTTATAGATCTCAAAATTAATATGGCCATATTACCATGTATGAGGACATAAAAGCAGAAGGATTAACTCTTCTAACCTTTAACCTTAATGATATGCTAATGGCTGCAGAATTGAGTGAAGCTACAGTTTCATCCAATTACCCTTCCTACTACTTTTTTCCTATAAAACTATAATAACTGGTAGTTTTATGAAATGGCCACTTTTAGAACACCAAATGTACACAAAAGCAATACAATATCATAATATGTAAGTTATCGATAAAGTTTTAGTTCTGTGATCAACATTTCAGAAAGATAATAGTACACCATCTGCCGCACAAAAACCTTTAATAACAATATTTCCCATTCATAATCTTTAACCATAAGGATGTGCAAGACTTAGCAAAACATCTTCTCTAGCTGTTGATGATTATAATGATAACGCAACCTTTTTTTTTTGATTCCTACAGGTTTTAAAGGCACCAAAAAAATGTTACTTGTGCTTTCTCCATTAAAACATCAGTCCATAGCCATTCAAAATAATTTCCTTCTCATTTGTTAGTGACTTGGAAAGTAACATATACACTCATACAATCACACGTGTATCACGTGACTGATATATATTTTTATTATAGTGCCATTCCCCACTTTTAGTTCATGCACACAATCCTCAAGAGGCTGAAAAACACTGGTTTTACATTCCAATCGCAGCTCTTTCTCCTAGGTTTCCATAACTTAAAGTAGGTCAAATTATACTGATAAATTAGCAATTCAAAATCCTCTCACTTATTACTCAGGCCTCTAATATCTATGTACAGATTGTTAAAAAAAATAAATTCCTTTTAGTGTCTTTGCTGAGATCAAAATTAATCAAATAAATAAGCAGATTTTGGTGGAAATTTACATTCATTTACTTTACTGAAGGCTATGCAAATCTTACAGTCTCTTCATCCCTTATAAGTCCATTGTTCCCCCAAATCAAAACCTTTCACAAAACTACCTGTTTCATTCACAAGAAAAGAAGAATTTGACAAAACTAATTTGAACTTTTCCCTCAGCTACTCTGAGTTCATTCTGTGTAGACCAAAGAGTTTCGCCATGAAACAATGTTTTAACACTGACTTTTGTAATCTGTGGGTGAGATCCAGAGATAGTGGAAAGGATACTAAAGTTACATTTTGCTTCTCATTGTTCTGGAAAACAATGCACTATTCTATTGTTTGTCTGTTGGCTGAAGAACATGACTTTGATTCTTTTTAATATAGTTACCTGAAATTATTGTATATATCAGTCTTCATTGTGGATATCTCTTCACAAGCCAGGTTAAGTGGCCTAGAGACCCATGCACAGGAATCTCTCCATATATTTTTGTCCTATTTAACTGGATTAATTATGAAAGTATTGTACAGTAGTCACTTTGAGAATATAACAGCTAACTACCTTTCATTATATCAAATCTTTATGATCCTCTTCAGTCTTGTAGTTACAGCTTGCCCATCTTCTTCATCTTCCAAGTGCTACCTGGTCTTTTTTTTAATATTTTTATACCTTCCATTATCTTTGGTTGTTTCATAACATTTTCCATTTCTGTTGGATTTCAGAGGGAAATATTGTCCACCCCACATATAAGCTGTGTTCCCTATAGCAAAACATATTTCTCTTCCTTAGCATATGAGAAGCCTTGCAGAAGACATTGAGCTAAACTACTGCTTTAAAAGATCTTTTGTTCCTCCTACTAAGAGAATACTTCATTAATTGACATGACAAATATTGAGAAATGTGTTCTGGAAAAACACACCATTAATCAATAAGCATCAGGGTGACTGATATAAGTTGAAAGCTTTGCAACATCCATTGGCATTTATTTCATAGTGACATTATTTGTCATCTGTGGTTGATCAGTCAAGGGTTTTTAGGCGATATCTCAAACTATATAAACAAGTTACTGACGGTACATCAGAGTCTTCCTGTGTCACCATAAGGTGTCCTGGGGAAAAAGCGGGTGCTCCATAGTGTGGAGGGGTTCAAATCAACATTCTTATATGCTCATTCAGAGATACTGCAATTTATGCTTGCCTGGCTAAGTGGATTTATGGATTTTATCATCTAGTTTTAACTGAACTAAACCTTAAAAAATGGACAAGAGGATTGAAAAGATTCCTGCAAAGAAATCATAAACTGAGGATAAGATTTATAATGTGAACACAAGTGAATAAGAAAAAAAAAAAAAAACAGACCTGATATTTCTACTCCTAACAGGAACTATTCAGCAGCCACATTACAGGGGGAAACATTGACAAACTAATCGGATCTGGCAATAACTTGGCCAAAAATATTGAAATTATCAAGGTGATTATTTGTAATACAGATTTTCATCCATGAACTCAACAACTAACCTTGCCCTAAATACTGTGCCTTGATATATGAAACGATGATAACATGAAGTCACCATAAGTTGCAAGACACTTAAAAATTAAGCATCCAGAACATGAAGACAAACTTCTAAAATTTTGTCAGTGTTTTAAACTCATGCAGTATTCAAACAAGCACTTTACCAGAGTTAATGATAACTGTTTAGCAGTAAGAGGTTTCTTACTTAAAAGTAAAAGCAAAAAACCTCACATACACAGGGGAAACATTTATTCCTCTTGATGTGGTAAAAATGGCTGGAATAATAAGTGGAAAACAAGATGGCAACAAACTAAAATGTTCTCCTTTGTCAGCAAATACTGTTGGAAGATGCATAGGAAATATTGCCAAAGATTTGAAGAAACAGGATTCAAACAAATTATGCAGTGTGGGAGGTTTGTTCTGCACTTGGATGAAAGTACAGATGTTTCTAACATGTCTCAGTTTATAGTATTTGCTAGAATCTATTTCACTAATGAAATACAGGAAGAACTGGGATTTTTATGAGCTACTAAAGGAAAAATATACCAGATAATATAAATTTTCAACAGTATATGACTTCTTTAATAAAACCAATATTTTATGGAAATATTGTACAAGTCTATTCACCCAGATGAAGCAAATGCTTCAATTGGAATTAAAAAAAAAAAAAAAAAAAGGATTCCAGCACAAGGTTACTTGAAATTCATTCACCACAACACTCACAGAGCAAGCCAGAAGTTCACAGAATTGTTAAAGTTGGAAGAGATCCTTAAGATCATCCAGTCCAACCATTAACCTACCACCACCAAGTCTACCCTTAGACCATGTCCTCAAGCACTGTATCTACCCGTCTTTTAAACACCTCCAGGGCTGGGGACTCAACCACCTCCCTGGGCAGCCTGTTCCAATGCTTGATGACTCTTTCAGTAAAGAAGTTCTTCTTAATGTCTAACCTAAATTTTCCCTGGCGCAACTTGAGGCCATTTCCTCTAGTTCTGTCACCTGTTACTGGGGAGAAGAGACCAACCCCCACCTCACTGCAACCCCCTTTCAGGTAGCTGTAGAGAGCAATAAGGTCTCCCCTCAGTCTCCTCTTCTCCAAACTAAACAACCCCAGCTCCCTCAGCCGCTCCTCGTAGGGCCTGTTCTCCAGACCCTTCACCATCCTCGTTGCCCTTCTCTGGACACGCTCCAGCACCTCAACGTCCTTCTTGAAGTGAGGGGCCCAAAACTGAACACATTACTCAAGGTGAGGCCACACCAGTGCAGAATACAGGGGGATAATCACCTCCCTGGTCCTGCTGGAAAGTTAACGAAGCTCTACACGATGTCATTGAAATACTGCATTTTTTAAAACAGTAGAATCTTTACAACACTTAGTAATGAGACAGGTTGGAGAGTAACCATGAAAAACTTTGTGCCACACAGAAGTTCACTGGTCATCTTGTGGCAAAGCTCTTAAAAGAGCTGTCCAACTTACAGATGATTTACATATTTTTCTTTTACAAAATAACAAGTGTTCCAAATTTGCTGGCCTTTACTGGGATGACAAGTGGTTGGCAGTGTTATGCAGTCTAGCAGATATGTTTGAAAAAACAAGCACTTCAAAGTAAAAGTGATGTTGTAAGGAGAGGTGCAAAATATTTTACTGTCCTGTATATAACTAAAATAAGTATTTTTAAATATAATTTGTCATCTTTATCTTACCCTTTTTAATTTCCAATTTTTAATATATTTTATAATACACATAATACAAAAACATTTACTATTGCACTATAAACTACGAATAAGTATATATAGGGAGTGCAAGCTCAAAATGTTTTACTAGATGAGAGATCAAAAAATTTTGTAGATCACTGCTCTAGTGTAGATAGGTCAGCAGATAGAGAGTGACATATGTTCCACAGCATGGTATAGGATAGAGAGCGGTCAATAGAGTAAATGGAAATGGCGTGTAGTAATGCCGAACATGGGAGAACCAGGGAATAACACATTGCGGCCAGCCTGCAAGAAATGGTTGAGTGAGCTGGTAGAGCAGCTGGCAAAGATCAACCTGTGATAGAGCTGAGGAGGAAGGAGGGTTAAAAGGTAGCACAGACTGTCAGAGCAGCCTATGGAATGTGCTTTATGCTCTCAGAATCACAGACATACATCAGCTGTGAAATGCAGCCGAAGCTGTGCTGCATGTGATGAGATGCTGCTGAAATGCATTTCTATCAACGTCCTTTGCTTATGTGACACGATAGCTTTATCTCTGTATATAAACATTGCAGCTGCTGAATGGGAAATAAAGAGAAGCTTTCTTCTGAAAAGTTGGAATCATATTTTTAAAGTGTACCATTGCCTCTTTGGCAGGTCTTTTTGAGGGAGCTGAGAAGCGATGACTGAGTTGAAAATACTTCCTTGTGAACTGCAGAATTTCATCATTAAACCTATCAATCAAAGTTACACTCATCATCCATCCTACACTTGTAGTAATACTTATTACCAGAGATGGGAAGCTGACACATTCCTGCCTCACAGCCAATCCTTGTTGTTAAGAAGCATGACAGCAATTTACCTACAATTGATCCCGTTGCCCCAGTAAGTGTACCCTTATGCAACTTGCCCTCAATGGCCTTCAGTTTATTTGACTAAAAGAAAGGGATTGAAAGAAATCAAGGACTGAGTATCCCAAAAGAATGAAAGGTCATAAAGTTAAGGACTGATTGTAAGAATGATTTTCACAAGTTTTATCCACCAACACCTATGTAAAGATGTTTTGGTTTGGGGTTTTGTTTGGGTTTTTTTTTCCTCCTTTTGAATTTTATTTGAATACTCCTGGTTAGGCAGCAATCTTAAGTCACACTACAGCATATTCTGAATGCAGTGTATGCTGTATGCCAGGAGGTATGAAGCAAGATCCAAAACTGGCCACGTGTTTTTAAGTTCAGCTTTTCTACGTGTCAAAAAGATCATTAAACCCAAAACTACACAACATGGAATAGAAAATTCTGGGAGAATGCTCAGAAGCTACCATAGTATTAGATTCTGCTTGAGGTTCCCGAAAGCAACAAAGAGAAAACATAAGAACTATTGCATTTATGGTAATATAAATTCAATATAGTAGCTAAACACAATAAGTGAATGGATGAAGCAGCAAGGCACTTATTTCTTTTCTGCCTTCTTTCACCAGCTACCTGCTCATATATAACCTTTTCAGCTGTCTGAGACAGCAGCTTTCCCTTTGGAATGAAAGTTGCTTTTTGCTTGGCAGAGTTATTACACAGCATGGAAAAACTTGGCAAAAGTAGTCTTCCTTGACTAGTCTCCTCTGGCTTGTTGCAGTCACCACTGTAACACTGAACATCACCAAAATAGGGACCAAATTTCCTATCTCAGGACAGGTGAAACTGCTTTCATCTCCTAATTGATTCCATCAGGGAATGTTATTAGTTCATACTTTGTCTGGCTTTGACCCTGGCCCTTCAGTTTTATGGTAACAGTCATGGCTATCTGGGACCATGTCACTTTACACCTTGGCCTTCTGAGTTGAAACACAAGTACACTTCAGACTTGCTTCTCCCTTCACACTGGAGTGAAAAGATCATTCCTGTCAGCAGCAAAACACCTGTGACTCGCTGAAGCACCTTCATTCCAGTCAGAAAGGAGCAGTAGAACCTCTAGCCCTTTACTATCTTCTTGGTCTGAGAGACACAGTACTAAACCAGTCCTCTGGCGTACCTCTAGCTTGTCTCTTGCTATTTCTGAAAGCATGGTTTGATTAACAGCAGCCCAGGTTCTAAAGACAGAAAGGACTTACGTAATTACACATGGTCTAGCTCCCCCTTTCACAACTTTCCCCCCTTTGTATTGTCATCAAAACAACACTGGATTGCTCAAAACTCTACATTTTAATGCATTCAAAGACCACAGGAAAGGACATTCCCCTCTGAAATGAAAATGAAAGCATGGTTCTGTGCTTGCACCCCCAACCCGTTCCTCATGTTTAAATCTACTTTGCCCACTCCAAGCATTTTTTCTTCTGTGTTTGCATTCAATTGCAAGTTAACAGACAATATTTACAGCTTGTTAGTAGACAGAGCTCTCTGAAGGATGACACCCATGGAACAAGAAACAACACATCTCAAATGCCATGGTGGTGTAAGTCTGACATTAGGTAGGTATTAGACTGACACGTGATTGACAAGCATCTACTAGACACATGGTTATCTCACCACTGTACTTCCTTAACTTTTTTCTAACATATACCTTTGTGAACAGCACAAGAACCTATCTGTTGAATTATGTAAATTCTTTTCCTGTGAATGCCTAATAGCTATTTGAAGTGACTCTAATAGTTAGATTTCCCTGTTCAGTATTCAGCACATTAAAATTTCTGTTTTATGATTTGTTCATTAAAGCATTATAATAACTCAGCACCTCATCAGCTGCTCTAAACAAGCATTTTTTTAACTAAATAATAAATAATTCATAAATATTTATAATTAATAAATTAGAGAGCAGAAAGATCAATTGTTGTGTATGCTGTATGAAAAGGACATTCCATTAAGGCATCAACAGTGCTGTTGGCTGGAATAATAAAGAACAGAGGAGAGCTGTGCATTGGTGGAAATGTAATGCCTCCGGTCTACTCTCTTCTTGTATCAGGATCTGCCTCAGTTTTCACATTACTTATACTGATTCAAACCTATGTTTCTCCTAGATCTTGCCTACTTACATTCCAAGTTGACCTCAGTCTAGCCTTCTGGCCAGCTTGCACACAGTATTTAGCCTTCTTGCAGATCTTTGGGCAAAAGGTTTCTGCCCTGTCTATTCAAATATTAATATGCCTGAAATGGAGTTCCTCAACTTACCTCCCCAAATCTTTCCTGTCAGTAAAGACTTCTACATCCTTTCCTACTACTTTTTAGTAGGAAAAGATGTAGAAGTTTTGTAATTGTAACAATTGTTACAATTTGTAATTGTAACAATCAGAGGGATTCTACTCTCTCTGGTTATGCTGAAATCAGGCTGCTTCCCCCTCTGTACGTCCTCCCTTGATTCCCTTTGGAGTACTACTAAATTGCCTTCTCAGTTAATATAATCCTTTCCCCTTTTCTGAATCACTTTTCTGATTGTTTTCTCTCTTTTATTTTTCTTTCTTTTCTAGATCAATATAAAATGCTTTTCCTAAAATTATTTTTATAAACTCTATTAGTCACAGGACAAAGGGCAATGGGTGCAATGTGGAGCACAGGAGGTTCCATCTAAACACAAGGAAAAACTATTTCACTGTGAGGGTGACAGATCACTGGAACAGGCTGCCCAGAGAGGTTGTGGAGTCTCCTCTGAAGACATTCAAAACCCACCTGGTTCCTGTGTGAGCTACTCCAGATGAACCTGCTCTGGCAGCCGGTTTGGACTAGATAATCTTTCAAGGTCCCTTCCAACCCCTAAAATTTTGTGATCCTAACAATATTCACTCACAAAGTTCCTCTGCCAAGCTGCTCTTTCTTTCAGGAAAGGAAGACAAGCCAGCCCACACCTTTACAAGTGTTTCACCTCTAGGGTTCCTGAGATTGTCCCATTTACTCTCTCATACCTGACACTACTACTGATCTATTCATTCCTCCTCTTAAAATGCCACTTTCTCCTGTTTTATTATGTGTTTGTCTCACATGTAACTTTGTCTTTTCTGATATCCAATAAAACAAAGAACACAAATTGATACTTTTGGCAGGAGCCCTACTAGTAGAACCAGGTCATAACCTGATTAATTGACCTGCTTAACCTTTGCAAGTCTTCTATTCACTATGACAGTAAACTGTATTAAAATCTTAGGGTACAGAATACTTTATAAGATGTTAGCAAAAAGCCAAAAATCTTCTTCCATGGGAGTTAATTTTACCATCCTGCTCAAAAAGGAATCTATCTGGCTGAAGTTTTCTACTTCATTATCCAGTACCTAAAGACTCAGCAAGTGCAGACTCATACCTCTTTCCCCTCTGCAAACCCTCAGACTTGCACATTCTATAGAGTCCATCATTGAAATTCAGGCATCTCATGGGTAAAATATGACAGTTTTTCAATAGACTGCAACACAACATGCAGTAATTCACGTAAAGAAGTGAAGAAAATTCCTTTAATGGAATTCAGAGAGACAATGATATTACTTCCAGGCACAGATGTACTGGGATACCAAAAGTAATACCCTTTTATCTTGACAATGAAGTTTGGATTACAACATGTGGGCAAGTAGGTCAGCCAAATTGGCAGTGCAATGTCTGTAGCCTACATTTCTGTTTCCTAACATCCGCTGCCCTTCCCATCCTTCTGCACCCTCTACTGCTAATGGGGGGGTAGGGGGGTGGGGTGGGAGCAGGGATAATCTTGCTGCAATTGTGGAAGACTTAAGTAATTAAAATTCAGCAAAACAGAAAAATATTTTTCAAATTATCTTTGTCATCAAAGAAACTTCAGAAAAAATCCACAGAAGCTAAGATACGCCTCCAACAGTGTGAACAATCACCCACTGTCACCCACTACCATGAATTTTCTCCTGTCCTTGATGCTTCTGAGTGATTGCACTAGATTTATCATATTAAATATTTAATTCCCACCATTCTTGCCTTCTGTATATTTGTAACTCACCTCGACACCATATAGTTTTGTGCCATGGTAAGATTAAGTCCCTGTGACCATTCATATTCTCATCTATCACTTTCCAAAATGATGCGGTCTAAAAGTGGTTTGTTTGCTTTTTTTTTTTTAAGAAGATCCAGTGGCTCCTTTTGCATCTACTGATTTTGCTTAGAAGACCATAGCAAGGCAGCAGCTATTCCTATAGCTACAATTCCTCCCCCAGCTGACATCAGCACAAAAAAACCCCACTAAAATCTACGACACCTTATTACAATTAAAGAAAAGGGAGAAAAAGGATAAATCCATATAAAAGTCCACATCCTGTGCCTTGAAAGAGCTATTACCATAGGATGCTTTTGATAGCACACTTTTGCAAGGTCCGTAAAAGCAGAGCAAAACAGGAACAATATCACACTCTCTTAAGCTGTCTCTCTAAGAACCAGACATGGAATGATGCCAACAACTGTTAGACAAAAGCAAATCACAAATAGTCACACAATAACTGCACAGCTGACAGTCTCTTCAAAGTACTTTCATTAGCATCTGTTCAGATCCTAGAACTGAAATCCTGACAGCACGGAAATACTACCAGCTATGATCACTAACACAGAGCCTGCTTCTTAACCTGTTTGTGCAACATCACCCAGCTAATGGATGAAGGGAAGGCAGTAGATACAGGTTTCTCTAATTTAGTAAGGCCTTTGATTCTGTTCCTTACAACATCTTTTCAGACACAATGTCCAACTGCATGATGAGCCCGTTAGTAGTGTGTTTGGTGAATAACTCTTCAAAGGGCAGGGATCAATTCTATGCTAGTTCTGTTCAATAAATTTATCAACAATCTGAATACAGGAGTCGAATGCACCAGTAGCAGGTTTGCTGAGAGGTGTTGTTGACCCTCCTGAGAGATAAGAGGCATTGCAGAGAGACCTAGATAGATTGGAACACTAGTCAATCATTAATGACATGAAATTTAACAAGAATAAATGCCAGATTCTGCACCTGGGACAGACTAATGCCAAGCACATAAATTGTTAAAGGAGTGGTTGGAGAGCAGCCTTGCAGACAGGGATCTAGGTGTGCTGGTCAGCAGTACGCTCAGTATGAGCCAGCATTGTGCCCTGGCAGTCAAAAGCACAAACTGCATCCTGGTGTGCATCAAACAGTATAAGCAGCCACCGAAGAGAGGTGATTATCCTGCTGTTCTCAGCACTGGTGCAGCCTCAGCTTGAATACTGGGTGCGGCTCTGAGCCCCACAAACTCAGAAGGATGTGAAGGTACTTGAATGTGTTCAGAGGAAGGCAACAAAGCTGGTGAACAGTCTGGAAGGCATGTCTGGTGAGGAACAGATCAGGACAAAAAATTCTATTCTATGTGATACAGGAAAACATGATTTTGGAGGAAATCAAATTTATTGCAGCATTTTCCTTGCCTTTTCCACAATTCCTCTAATTCTCTAGTGTTGTGAGGCTACTGAACTCTGACCCTATTTCACATGTGGAATTAGACTTCCTCCAAGTTAATGTGACTAAAGTTTAGTAGAAGTCCTTTGTTAGCAGCTTGGAGAATAATTACAAGACAGTATAAGTAAGACTCAAGCACAGAGCATGTTCCTATTGAGATGACCAGGAGACAGCTGAACAACTATGTTCACTGATATAATCATGTTCTTGTGGTTCTGTCACCAACAGCAGAGGGGAGAGGACTATGAAATTAAATACCTCAGGCCTTGTCTTCTAAGTGTCTTCCCTTATATATCCAGCGCTTGCTGTTGCCCAATCTTTTTATTTTCCTTCTTGCACACTGTAAATGGGTCTGTCACTGATGTCTAATTTTTTATCTTTTTTTTAACATCTGAGGAACTTGAAGGTGCACAAGTCCATGGGACCTGATGAAATCCACCCACGGGTCCTGAAGGAACTGGCGGATGTAGTTGCCAAGCCACTTGCCATTATATTCGAAAACTTGTGGCGATCTGGTGAGGTCCTCGATGACTGGAAGAAAGGGAACATAACCCCCATTTTTAAAAAGGGGAACAAGGAGGACCCGGGCAACTACAGGCCCATCAGCCTCACCTCTGTGCCCAGCAAGGTCATGGAGCAG
>VXBZ01000935.1:102065-152838 GCA_013399135.1 Heliornis fulica
TCAAAATAGAGGGAGGGAGATTTAGATTGGATATTAGAAAAAAGTTCTTTACTGTAAGAGTGGTGGAGCACTGGAACAGGTTGCCCAGGGAGGTGGTGGATGCCCCATCCCTGGAGACGTTCAAGGCCAGGTTGGATGAGGCCCTGAGCAACCTGATCTAGTTGGGGGTGTCCCTGCTTCTTGCAGGGGGGGTGGACTGGATGACCTCTGGGAGTCACTTCTAACCCTAATCATTCTATGATTCTATGATCATCTCTCCATGCATTACTACCATAACCACATCAATATCAAGAATACAGGTGTCAACTTGCCAAGAAAATTGTCACAAACTGTTATTTCTTTGCATCTGTGGCATAACTCTCATTCTGCATAACTTATGTCTTTTAGTTCTAGTTTCATTCACCATTAAATCTATTATCCTTCTGGTAGACAAAATACTAATCCTAGAGGAAAATGGGATGCAAAGAACTGGTAAGGAAGCAGTTGTATATCCAGTCCTCTTTAACTTTTTTTTTACAGCATGGAGAATGAGTGCTTAAACCCCTTAGAAATATCAGAACTTACTGGTCTTTTGTTTGTTTAATTCTCTTCTAGAACCTGAGGAAATAAGCTCATTATGGCTTTGTCAAATGCATCTCCCTCTCTGCAACTCTTCTTTCATGTTGTCACAGTTCCAGCCTATATCTGCATTTTTCTTATCTTTGCCATATCTACATTACATTGTAAAAGCCTTCAGGCTGCAAAAGAATCTGATTCATTGCTAAAAGCTTGTCCATGGCTTTTTCTTTTCAGGAATATATGCCTTTCGATAGTATTTTGAACAAAATATACACTACATAAAAAAATTACCCAATCCATAAAAAAAATTGGAACCAGCCAGCAAGGTAGGAGATTTTTCTTTAAAGTAGATTTTTGAAATCTCTTCAGGGGACTGTGAAAACAGATGGGATACAAGCAATTGTAGATCCTGATCAAGCACTGACAACTCATGAGTGTTTCAAGAGATGCTTACTGGAAATGCGTGGAGCAGAATATGCCACGAGTTCCTTTAACTCCTGTTCCTTACATACATGATCTCTTCCGAAAAGGGGCAGACATTAATCTCTTTTCTTCCTTCAGTTCCTACCTATGTAACACTTGGGTAGGGGGTGGATTTTTTGGGTTTTGGTTTTTGTTTTTTTTTTTGTTGGTTGCATTGGGGTTTTGTTGGGGTTTTAATTTTTTTTCAAATTCTTTTCTTTCTTGCTCTCTTATTAATGAAATTTATTACGGATTTCCTTTTTTACAAATACTGGACTGAAATAACAAGAATAGTCCATTTATTATGTACATGGCTCAATTCCTTCCATTGATTGCTGTGAGAACAGTCCCAGTCTCACGCTGTGCACAGCTTAACAACTAAGCACAATCTCCTTTTGATCAGAGGCTGACATCTTTGGATTGAAAGGCTCAGAGAAATTCTGAGTGACTACTTAACAATATGGTAACAGAGTGGCAAGTGGATGTTACTAAGAAGATCTTTACCTTGATTTTTGACTGAGTCTATGTGTTACAGTAACACACAAATTCAATTTCACAGGAGCAAGTTGGCCCTGTATTAACAGCAGTGTGCACATACTCTCAGCATATAATAAATTACATATAATATATAAAAATACAGCAAAGAAAAACTTCTTTCAGCAGTAAACACTACTTCTAATCCTGCTCCCAATACAAATCCTTGCACGTGTATGTGTGTAAAAGGGAACCACTAACGAGCAGGTGCTTCACAGCGTAGCATCGTGATGGCCCCGACTTTGTCAGAAGCAAATGTCACATAGAATTTTCTAAGACTTGGCTAGATAAATCACATCTGAACTGATTCCATGTTGTGTTGGTGGGAGTCCTGTTCTGATTAGGTGGTTTCGCTAGCGTCCTCTAGTACCTTCTACCCACAGTTTCAAACACTTCATTTCATTATCTCTCTTGAGTTCAAAGGATTCCTTAACACTATATAACTATGAACAATTTTATCACATCAAAGAAGCCTTCTTTGACTAGTTGCTGCATTCCACTCCACCTCAAAAACATTGCAACGCTACAGTACATTTATGGCAAGAATCCATCCTTAAATGGAAGTGAAATAGCATTTTTAGGGATGAATAAATTTTGCTTATGGTGCTCCATGACTACAACTATGAACATCTTTTCATAGGCTGAGACAGTAAGGATCTCTGCTCATTTTTACTGCTTTAATAAAACTAATTCTAAGTACAAGAAAATGGTATGCTATGTACAATCTTTAACCTGAAGGAAAGAAGATCATGCACTAGATTCAAACTAATTGCTGCAGTATCTTGGTGATAGGCAAAGGAAAAATACAAGAATACTGACCAGTTTCAGTGTTGGTTAGCTCTTAAGACAAGACCTTATCATTATTTCTTACAGAAATGTCAAAAAGACCAAGCAAAAGAGATGGGTTTTCTCATTTTCTTTGACCTAAGCCAGTATCTGCAAATTTTACCCATATGCTATTCCCAACCAATTATCACCTCTTGTCCTTACACCATGATGGTGATGGGGTGCTTCTCACTTCATTTACAGTTCCAAGACCCTTACTGACAAACAGTGCCTTATTAGTTGAGATGTGGTCTACATAATAACCTTATTTTACCATTTTTTCCTGCTACACCGCATGGTCCTTATTAGGACTTTGCCCTGTATAAAATTATTCGTATGCAGCACATAGGTGGAGATAGAGCCACATGACTAAATGCTACAGACTTTAGGAATAAAGTCCCAAAAATATGTTATGGAAAGCAAATGAAACCTGGCCACCGTTGCTACTTAATGTAATGTGTCACTGGGTACAAAAGCAGCAATTTGACTGCTGAAAATTGTGCTAAGGCTTCCAATAATTCCATACTGACCATCGCCATCAATGCAGTATCTGCTGAGACTTATCTTAATATCTGATAATTTTTGTGCAATCTTTGTAATGAAGCAGAAAATATCTGAAAAGACATGCAAAGTGGTAGTGTTGTGAGCTTGTTTGATGAAACAAAACAGCATTCCTCAGAACTGACCAGCTACATCTGTCCTTTACTCCTTATCACACCGTAATTCCAGTTTTGATAAAGTAACAGTGATACAATTACAGACAGCCTAATTTGAAATTGCTCTAATACTAACATGTTCCAAGACTGAAAGGAATGTAATCTATTATTTTTTCCCAGTAAAGGTCCCAAGAATGAGATTCTGGGCATCAAAAATCTGTGAGAATGTATTACAAGGCAGAGTTCACAAGGCTATGAAAGATACAAAAGCAGCTAAGATACTTGCGGCCTCTAGCTCAAAATTATGCACCTTTTATACACTGCCCTAATTAATTCAAAGTAAACCAAAAGTCTTGACCCAGACACTATATCAGTAAGTATACAAATCTGAATAGTAAAAGTGTCAAAAGTCACATTATACACATGGGCTATAAAACTCAAGGCCTTCAGGCAGCAATGGCTCAATGTAATACCAAATTCCAAATATTCACCTTGTAAATCATAAACATTCATACTATTGAAAGGTTTTAGAACAGCATACATGGTACATGCAATGGAATTTACACTTGAGTATTTTAAATATAAAGTGAATAAAAGACAAAGAATTTTAAGAAAATTTCAAAATTACTAATGTGTGCTGCAAGAAAGGGACAAAAATACCAAGTCATTTACAAAGAAACTGGAAAACAACAGAAAGAAAAAACCCCAAACAATTTGATTAAGATTTATCTAAGTAGTTTGTAGCAGTTCTGCAAAAATAAGCGGATGACATGACTAGGAAAGATTCGAGACCCTTGTTGAAGGGAAGATGTCCAAGGTTGAGAAACACATCTGTGAAGGACTATCTTTGGACTCCGTGCTCCAAGCCTTTCGAAAGGTCTCTGCATTAATTGGTCTTTCTGTTTACACTCATAAATAAGTGAGTAGCAGCCCTTCCACAGCCGGATCTTATATACACACTTCCTATCTGTAGCTTGCATTGGAGTGAAATATTTATTTCAAACTGCTTCGCTACATTTCTTCCATCTGAAATAAATATGAGCAACTTTGAAGGGTGAAAGTTTGAAATTTTCAAACAGCATTCATTCACTGACAGAAGACAAACAGTTCTATCAGATTATAAGACTATTAACAAAGCATGTGAGAATGCCATTAAAACCAGTTACGGGATAGCTACCTGGTGATTTCATAAATATCATGCATATAGCCAAGGGATAATGAAGCACAGGAGGGCATAAACAGATGCAAAATTGTATATAAACATCTGTTCATATCCACTGCCTCCAGAACAAAACATCAGGGCTCTTCCTGGAAGATTTTTTTTAAATAAAACTTAAAAGTGACTGCTTGTAGTATCTCTTTTGGTGGACAATGTTGGATGCACATTAGTATAGAATTATTTATCTGCTCCCAGGAGCAGTGTGCACAAGCATCAGTGAAAATTTAGTCCTGGGACTGTAGCCATACCAATTCATTGTAATTACAGTCGAAGTTCCCATTTCATCACTTGTAGACCACTCTGTTCTGAGGAAGGTGCAAGATACCTGCAATCACTTCTCTCTCCTGTGGGAAAGCCAGTTTCTAACTGATCGCTGGATTTGAGGTTACGTTACCTTTTCTCATGGTCTTATCAGACCTTAGCTAATATGAATAACTATTTAGGAAAGCTGTCCAAAAGATTGTAACACTTGCAGTGACAATTTTGTAAATACACTGCATATATTCTGTTGTTGACCTCAGCCTTTTAGGTCTCCCACATGCACTAGACACAGCCAGGGCCCCGAAGGAGTTCAGTGTCACTTACCATATAACAAAAGCTAGAAACAGGAACTGGGAATCAGAAACACATTAAGCACCACAGACTTTTTATCCTTAACTGGGGCTTTCTAGCTAGTAGCAAAATTAACGTTGACTTCAAAAGTACAGGAGTTGTGACTGTTACCAGCATTATGAGTACCTGCGATCAGCAAATGAAGAATTATAGAGTCCACTGAGACTTCAGAGGTGACTTTCTGAAATGCGATGTACTCTAGTAAATGTCGGCTTTTGTTTAACACTTTGGGTGTGCTTTGTAAGGCCTAGAGAAATTTATTTACCTTTACACCCTGACAGCAGGTAGCTCCCAAATTCTATGAGCTTTCCTGTCCCTGTTTATACACTAAGAATGAAAGAACAAAACTTTTGGTTTAAATGTTTCTGCTTCGGGAAACATCTCTCATTCAGGGATATCCATGTAAATTTTGAGGCATAATGATTAAACGAACATTTGCTGACAAAAGTTTAATAGAAGTGTAGCAATTCCCTGTATTTACAGATCATCTTTTGCCAAACATCTCAAAGCACTCTATAACTATTAATGACATGAGTATTTTAACTGTATTTCAAAGGAAGTAGCAGGTCTATACAGCAGAAAGGGAAACTGCAGCACAGGGAAAAAAATAAAAATTAAGAACTTTCCAGGCAATATGTTCAAAACTATAGACAAATCTTCCAATTCCTAAATCTTGTGTTTAATTACCAGCCCATTGTTCACTGACACATCAAATAGTTACGGTTTTATGTAACCCCTTCCAAGAAAGGTTGCACTGCAGTAATTCAACCAAGTAGCACTGAAGCATTATAACATTCCCTCCTTAACCTTTCCCTTCTGCCTGCCTGCCACTGATTCATACATAATCTACTGATGTCTCTTTCTACCTTTTGGCCTCCTGCTTGATGAGCTGATGTAACCCGTGATTTTTAGCAGACAGACTGACAAGAAACAACGGGAAAGATCAAATATGCTCACCCACATTTAATTAGCCTTCAACATGACTGCACTTCACAAAGGCTGCAGTAGTGAGGACTAGCTGTGCACTTACAGGTCAGAACAGAATCTCAGAAGTCAGAAATGAGCAGATGTAGGCAGCCTATTTATTCTAAAAGACCAAGTCATATTGTTTCCCTCTTTCATTGTTTTTTCATAGCTACGTATCTTATAGCTTCATACAACTTTACCTCTCATATCACACTTCACCAGAGCTAGTCACATTTACAAATGGGAGAACTAAGGCCAGAGAGCAGACAGCTGTGACAGATGCCCAGAACATTCTGCAAAACAGTGCCAAAAATGGGTCAAGTTCAGGAATACTTTCACACAGTCCTTGAACCTCAATCCATTAAAGTTCAGTGAAATCTTCAAGCTAAAAAGAAGTAGAACTTACATACTACACTAGGTCATTGAAATAAACACTAAAAATGAGACCTGTCAGAGGAAACTCAGTCTTGACGAATATACACCCTGTTTCTAAGCTGGTCTAGATGGCACATCAGTGCCAAAAATATTTCTGTGTTAAGTTTTAGTTTTGTGTCCTATTTCATTTTTCTTGTATTCTGGTAGCGCATAACTCTTCCACTAATCACTTTTTGACTTAGAAATAAATTTCCAGAATGACTGGGATGGAGATTTGCCTAATGTTTGCAGCCACAGGACCCACTGCTTAGAAAAACCTTGGATAATTTTCCAAACCACTTCTCCTCCCCACCCCCCTTCAATTAGTTTTAATTTACCTCTGTCTTTTTTCCCCCTATACTCCCACTCTTTTCATTCCTCCATTACAACCACTTTGGTTTTGATTAGGTGGTGATGATGGAGAGAGTACATCTCAGCATTTCAGCAAGGAAATTTCGCTTCAGGTAACAAAAAGACATTTGCTAATTTCTCTCTTGAGTGGGTCTTGGAGACTTTCCAAGGCTCAAACAAAGAAAGTCTTGTTAACTACTTCTACAGCATACAACTGTTACAAAGCTTCAGCTTAGAGTTCGAGGCATTTTTATTATCCAAATTAGGCAATTCTTCCATCAGTTGGCTTGGTCTGCCAGCACGAACTCAAGAGCGTGTTTCTCCTGCACACATTTTGTTCCAAGATTTGATGTAATAGCTGGCATCACCTCTTTCATGCCTGCTAGCAATAAAAATGGTGCACACATGGTACCCTTCCCCCAGCATCAGAGTCCACCTGCCAAAGAACAAGGCTACTGGGGTGCACGGCTGCAGACACAAACACAGAGATCAACCCTGACAAAACAGGGTCAGTATGGGCACTGATGTTCAGAAAGGGATTGCTGTTCTCAAAGCAAGGTGGAAGCAAGCAACCTAGCCAGCTGCTCCCTGAAGTGTCCTCTGGGCCACAGCTGCTTCCATGCATGCACCTAGTATGCTGAATTTGGGGGAGCTGCAGCACGGGCCCTGACAGCGCTGTTTGAACAAATGTCACTGATGCCTGCTCTATATTTGCCTGTCCCCAGCTTGCTGAAGTCATGCATGGTGTTCAGGAAGCCAGCTGGATATCTCCTAGTGACCTCAGTTGGATCTGAATCATGACCGCTCTGAGCTGTGTTGTGGTGGCAGCCTTTGGAAAAGCAGTGACAGGATATCTTTTAGCTGAGATGGTGAAGCCTTGTCTATGACATGGAAGGACAAGCTAGGAGTCTGAGGGGAACTTAAGCTCTGTGTCTGTCTGCAAGGACTGATGTACAGAGTGATGTGCTGCAGCAACCAGCCTGCAAACAGGTCACACATTTACACAATCAAGAAACATTTATCTTTTTAAATAATCACTGGCACCCAAGGACATCCTTTAGCAAGGGTAAATACATCCATACTGGCAGGTTCCAGATTGGGTAACTGATACACTATGAAGACGGCAGCCAACTCCTTGCTCGTGCAAAGCAAGGTTATTGTGTTAGCAGATACAACTTCTGCAGCCATAAATGATCCATTAACAACTAACTTGGAAGAAGGTGATCAAACTTGGATGCTGTAAGGGATAATACAGTGATAAAGAGGAGTTACTTGCTATTTGTAATATGAATTATTTTACCTGCATGTATAAACCTCTTTCATAACCACTTTAGATGGCTTTATTAGATGTCTTTATTAATTGATATGTTTGGGGATTTTTAGCCTTCTAGGCTTTTAGGGAGCACTGGGATATGAACTTTTATTTCAGCCCTTATTCATCCCTCACAACTGGACACCTTCTTCTCTTTGCCTCCCTTCCCTTCCTCCTTGGTCTTTTTGTTATTGTGCATCAGCTATATTAAACCTATCAGTTTTCCTGTGTACTTTACATAGGACACATGCCTGGTTTGCCTAAAGTTTTTTTCCAGCGTTGAGCAGGAATTTCCTAACTTGTTTTGATACTGTCTCCCACAAAATGCTGATCACAAAGCTGAAAAAGTGTGAGACAGATGAGTGGACGGTGAGGTGGGTTGAGAACTGGCTGATGGGCCGGGCCCAGAGGGTGGTGATCAGTGGAGCAGAGTCTGGCTGGAGACCTGTGACTAGTGGTGTTCCCCAAGGGTTGGTGTTGGGTTATGTCTTGTTTAACATCTTCATCAATGAACTTGGTGAGGGAACAGTGTCCACCCTCAGCAAGTACCCGATGATCCAGAGCTGAGAGGAGTGGCAGACACGCAGGAACGCTGCACTGCCATTCAGTGAGACCTGGACTCAGGTCTCGCTGAATGGCAGCGAGAACCTCATCAGGAATCAGATGAGGTTCAGTAAAAGCAAGTATAGGGTCTCACACCTGGGAAGAAACAACCACGGTTTGGGGGGAAGACCTGCTGGTGAGGAGCTTGGCAGAGAAGGATATGGGGGTCCTGGTGGATGATAGGTTGGCCATGAGCCAGCAGTGTGCCCTGGTGGCCAAGAAGGGGATCCTGGGGTGCATTAAGAGGAGCACAGCCAGCAGGACAAAGGAGGTGATCGGGTCCATCTACTCTGCCCTGGTCAGGCCTCACCTGGAGTACTGTGTCCAGTTCTGGGCACCCTGGTACAAAACAGACAGGGATCTCCTGGAAAGAGTCCAGTGGAGGCCACAAGATGATGAAGGGCCTGGAAAATCTCCCCTGTGAGGAAAGGCTGAGTGAGCTGGGGCTGTTCAGCCTTGGGAAGACTGAGAGGGAATCTCATCAATGTTTACAAATATTTGAAGTGTGGGAGACAAAGGGAGATGGTCATCTTCTTTTCAGTGGCCTGTGGGGACAAGACAAGGGGCAATGGTCACAAGATGGACCATAGGAGGTTCCACGAGAGATAACTTCTTTGTGGTGAGGGTGACAGAGCACTGGAACCGGCTGCCCAGGGGTGTTGTGGAGTCTCCTTCTCTGGAGATATTCAGGACCTGTCTGGACACCTATCTGTGCAACCTGCTCTAGGGAACCTGCTTTGGCAGAGGGATTGGACTTGATGATCTCTGGAGGTCCCTTTCAACCACCACAATTCTGTGAACCTGTGAATTTCTGTTGTTGAAGTCATCCCTGGTAGTGCAGTGGGGACAGAAGGCTACTAACACAGACAGAAGAGGTGAGTGCCCAGAATAAGATGGTTCGTTCCATGACAGAGAGAGACAGCAAGTGTATGTGTGTGAGTATGTGCATATGTGACAGTAGCACCGAGATGGAAGGTATGTGCTGTACTTTTTTGTTGTCTGCAGTAAAACCCTGCTTGAACACTCAGCTGAGGATCTTTCAAAAGTCTTCATGTATCTTCCATATTTGATAATAAGTTTTCAACACCATGCACGCTCATCCATGCTTACAAACAAGACTTTCTTAAATTATCTACTTTCTCCTATCATCCAATTGTCTTGTTCTATAGCTGTAAGAAAAAGCTGGATATTCCAGAAGGAAATACATCCTAGAAGAGGGAGGCAGGTCAGAATTTCTTTTGTACTTTCCACATTATAACTAGCCAGGAATCCTTTAGCTGTACCACCCAGACGGGTAAGAAACATTCAAACACTCCCTAGGCATGATAAAGAAAGTGGAGTAGAGCTCTGTGTTCTGAGACCTTGGCCATTACCAAATACAGTGCACATTACAGTAATAACACTTTTACACTATTGCTTTGTAATGAAACACTGCCAAGCCATTTCTGTCTAGTAGCTTTGACTTACAATTTATTTTCTAAACTCTACATGTGTCTTCTCTGATCCTGTCACTGTATTCTTTAGCAGCATCACTAACTCCCTTAACGGAGACGCACCCTTTCAACCAGAGTCATGCACAGGAAGGCGGGAAGTTCAAATACCTCTCCCACAAATACCAGCTCCTACAGAAGTGCCACATGTGACCCCCACTTGCAGAACAAGCCAAAATAAGCCAGCTATTTTCCCTTAGCTTCACTCTCAAAATGGTTGAGTTATTTTAACTAGATATTTTCAAAATAATTCATCGTTGAGAATCCTCCCTCCTAATTTATAAAACTGCTGAAACAGGACTGAAAATAAGTCCTTAAAGTGGTGGCATCACAGCTTCATCTAGAACTGCTACACCTCATCCCCCACCCCTTGTATGCCTCAGAGACTGATAAACCAAAGGATATTCGCTTATGAAGATATTATCTTTACCTTCCCATCAGTTTTGGCAAAACATTAAAATTGTGGTTTTAACCTTTCTGGTCTCCTGCTTAGGTCTTCTCTTTCTCAGACCAAACTTGTATCTCTCAAGGTTAGCTGCAAATGTATGTGCCAAAATCTAAATCCCTTCAAGGTTATCAGTCGTAAAATGATTGGTTTTGAGCACAATTACTTGCTGTCTCTAAGAGTTCACGGCAATTCTGAGGCAGAGAAGAATGCTGCATAAGGTTCCAGTTAACTAACATACTGAGACAACACTGACCATGCCAGAAGTTGTACAAAAACACTCAGGTTATCACAGAATCACAGAGTGGTCTGGGTTGGAAGGGACCCCAAGGATCATCCAGCTCCAACTCCCCTGCCCCAGTCAGGGCCACCGACCTCTAGGCCTGGATCTAGACAAGGTTTCCCAGGGCCCCATCCAACCTGGCCTTGAACACCTCCAGGGTTGGGTCATCCAACACCTCTCTGGGCAGCCCGTTCCAGCACTTCACCACTCTTACCTTTGTCAGGACAAGAACAAGTTTGCAAAAAAACTAGAGGCAAGATAAATTCGAGCAGCATGGACTAATGTATGAGATGACAGATATACAGCTATAGCATGTATCTTGTATCTCCCACCAGCAGATCAGCATTTTGTAGGAGCAGCAAAATAACACTTTCAGTGGAATTTTAGTCACAAATTGACCACTTTCTTTGTTCCTCTGAATAGGATGAAACAAAGACTGAGTCTCCCAGAGGAATAACCTGGATGTGCAAAAACTAATATAAGCCATTTATCACTACTCTGATGGCCTTTCCTAATGAATTTTCTCTAGGTACTGAAAAATAATGTAACATATGGTTTTCTACCTTAGTAAAAATACTTCTGTCATCCACTCTTTATCTTAACTATAGAATACAGAGTGAAGGCTAAACTACGTAGTACTTTCTCTGGAGTGAAGTAGATTTATTCCTACAAGATCCTCCAAAAGAAGTATTTTATTAGGAGCTAAATTGCTGAAGGGAACAAAATATCACATGCCTGTAAGAAAAAGTATTGAAACCTCTAGCCTCTGGCTTACCAGTTCTAATTTGGTCCGTGTAAAAAGGCTGGAAGCCACTGCTATCAGATAGATGTTCAGTAGACTGCGTGAAACCAGGAGGTCGAATTAAGTTCAGTTGTAGGGGGCAGATATGTCCATCTTACAGAAGACACCAATAATCCCTTTCCCCTGATTTTGACACTTTCACCAAAAACATCCCAAACAACCCAATGCCCATTTACTGTCTCATAAACTCCCAGGAAACCATCCCACAGAAAGTGTGGGATACAAGAACTTTTCCATAGATTATGTCCATCATATAATTGCTAATCACATTAATGGAGATCAAAATTATCTCTTCCACAGCCATCATTAGCACTAAACTAAGTCAAAATGCTAAGCAAAAATACAAAATCATAGCAATAACAAAATCCAAAGAAAAACTCCAAGTCCTAAAACAATACTCACAAAAACCCAAATCCAAATCTAAAACTTTTCAATTAATATTGTCTCTAATAAACCCAGTGATATTTGATAATGATCCATGAATGTGAAAATTACAATTGCTATTTCTGGGAAATGTTCATAGGGTTTGGTTTCTGATATTATTTTGCCTATTACTACACTAATTATTTGTGTGCAAGTTTAGTTCAGAACTGCACGGTCAGACACACAGCAGCTCCAAGAGTCTGATTCCTTCTGTAATCACCCACTTCCTGGCTGTATTGAGCAATGAAGCTGTCCAGCCATTCTGCGGTGCCGAAACAGTGATTCAGTAAGGAGGTAATGGCATCAGATTTGATTTGTTAGCTTGGAACGTGGTTTCTAGAACCCATGAATCCTTCTCATTAAATAACCATCCATCGTGTTGGAGATGATTAACTTCTGAAGTCAGAATTAAATCAGCATTGAATCTGCACTACTATTAGTACAGTTAATTTTCTGTTTGATGGCTGTTATGCCAGGTGTCCATCGTTCAATGTAACTTAAAAAGTGAAAAAATAATTGCATGCACATGCTCTTATTTCAGTAATATACTGGATTCAATTTTGTTTTAAAGAGTAGGTGAGAGCAGTGGGACTTATAATGGTATTGACCTTCCCCTCTGTGGAGGATAATAATGCTGCAAAACAATCAATATACTAAGAAGACAACCTAAAAAAATTAGGCCACATTTTCCCCCTTTCCTCCTTTAAGTTTTTTACACTGATGATGTACCAGGAAATTCATTTTACATTAGGCCAATATCTCCTTATATACTAAGTGAAAGTTACATCAGCAACTGATGATCTGTTGGGGTCAAGAGACCACTCCTGAGAAGAAAGTGAAGAGACAGGTTGCAGAATAGAGACCTTAACTTATTTAATGAATACAAAAAATATATTTCAAAACCAGTAGTTACTCGTCACAGAAAAAATACCTAGATCGTGCAGAAATTTATCTTCCATAGAAACCACAGGTAGAAACCAATGGGTTGCTTCAAAAGAAGTAAAAACCCACAATCCACCAGTTTGCCAGCTGACTATTTTTTCTGCTGCTGCCAATGCTTTCTGAGTATAAGGTTTGCCCTTTTGTTTACTAGGCAACAAGATCTCTGTGAGATCTATATGTTGAGCTGAAGTTTCCATAGTCAGGATTTACAAAATTAGCTTTTTCATAACAGGAGATGGTGACCATATCATGGACTCATCTTCTAAGAAAGAAACTGGAGAAAGACTTCTCATTAATGCTTCAGTGATGGGCATAGACATCCATAAAATAAGGATTCAAGTTAGTTCTAGGTACTATCAATAGTAAACACAGGATACCCTGTGCAAAGACATAGTATCTCTTTGCATTCAACAGATTTTGATGAAGTTACATTTTTTTCTGTCTCACTCTACGCTCTACTGCTAAGTGATCTAAGTTTGCTGCTTTTAGGAGTCTACTTCAATCAGTTATCTGATCAATTACTGAAGCCAAATGGGTACCTTCATGCAAATGAGACAAGAATTGATACCAGTCAGAAGACAAGAGAAAGAACATGTGATAATTGGCCAGTTTTCCCCAACTTTCAGCTCCCTTGTAGTGCCTAACCTCAGGAGTACCTGCTTTGTATCCCTCAGTCTACGCAGTACAAAAAAGGTTGAAGGACAGGTGGGGAAGAGGCATGAGACAGCTGAGGAAGGGATTGTGTCATTAGCACACACCTTAAGCCTGCTTGGTTAAAACATACTGCCCAGCTATCTGACCCATGAGTGCGCATCACCCACTAAAAGACATCTTTGTCATTGTGGAAGCAAGCATCAGAAAGTTAAGCAAATCCAACTTATACACAGCACGGAATAGCCATCATGAAGGAGAAAGACATCTTACAGAAGCTCATTAGCCTTCTTGGAATGTATAGATATTTAAAAAAAAAAAAGAATAATTAAAAAGTAAAGAGTACTTGTAGAAGGAAAATATAGGAACACATTGATGGGACAGCAAGCATTAGTGTAAACAATTAGACTCTGTTTTGGTGGGTGCGTATTAATCATGATGATCCTTTATTAATTCAATTGTTAACTATTCAGAACTTGACAGGTACTCATCTTTGAGTACATAACCACATGACTCTTAACTACTCCTTTCTCCTCCCACTTGATAAATTCAGACTGGGCATTGGTATGTTGTCGTGGTTAAGGACTAAATCTTACCATGTTCTATTTAGACATTTGGCATAATTTAGCCTTACTAGTGTGTCCTGTAGTCATTGCAGTATCAGGAACGGAAGACTGGGAGAAAAGCTGTGACCCGAAAAATCTCGATTTATTCAACAAGATCACAAAAGTCTGTATAGAAGAGAAAGGACTTCAGAGGACAGATTCCTTGGCATTACTTCTCCTTCCCCCACCAATTTCCTGGAATTTAATTCAGAAAACAGCCTAACAATTTGTATGCATATAGTATCTGTCCACTTAACCTTTTTTAAAAACCCAAATCAAATTAGGTAACCTTCTTGAAAACTAAAGCAGCTTTACAGCCTTACAGCCAATGTACCAACTTATCTATGTTAATGGAACCGCTTCTCAAAACCAGTCTGGCATCCACACACCAGACACTCAATAGCATTTACTTGATTTTTATTACAGCCCTCTGCCATGCCACTGTTGTTATTTTACTGTACAGTTGTAGGCAGCTCGTTTTCACCATCAGGGACTCATTAAGAGTGAGCAATTTGGTGTTTAATGAGTTGTTAACCCTGAGTAAATATTTTAAAATAATAGAGTAATAAATTCAAATTGAATTGCATTGGGCTTGGGTTTTTTTATTCAATAATGTCTTCTGTAGCAAGAGAGAGTACCATTTAAAAAGCAGTTTTTGATAAAATATATTCCAGATTGCTCACACTTAACTTTCAACATACAATCCATCTTTCCACTCTGTGGTTCTCACTCTTTCATTTCTTGGGATTTCCTGTTCATTTGTTCAGCCACGCCATAAGCTTTGATATGGAAGGCATTTTGGCCTATGCTCAAAAAAAATCTTTTAAATATTTTAATAATATTCCTCCCTGTGTTGCAGTTTCACTCAATTCCAAACACAACACAGATCCAAATAGAGGTTTAGAAAGCATCCACTCCTGTTCTTTCACATGATTTGGATTTATGAGCAAAGCCATGTAAAATAGAAATATCAACAGTCAGATTGTTCTTCCACTTAGATTTGTCTATGCCCAAGAACTGCTTAACCACAGAATCACAGAACAGTCTTGGTTGGAAGGGACCCCAAGAATCATCAAGTTCCAACCCCTCTGCCACTTTCCCCACTGCTTAATCCCAAGTGTTCCTTGAATGCTCCTTTATCACTTATACCCTAACAAAGAGGCCATCTTGTTCAAACCAGCTGGGCCAGCAGATGAAGAAAACCAACAGCTGCCGGACATCTGCAAGTCTTAGTCATGGTCCACTGGGAGAATCGTTTCAGCACCTAAAGTTTTAAAAGGATCAGTTTGTAAAGAGCTTGTATTTTTGCCTGCTACAAAGCTTCTATGGCCACTCAAAACAACCTGTGGACAATCAGGAACAAGGTCTACACCATCAGCTTTCAGGCTCTGTCTGCAGGCAAAAGAATTTGAAAGACAGCAGACCCCCAAGTTATATTATTCTAATCACGATGTTACTTTTTGCTCTCCATATTACTGTTCTCCTGAGCTATGCTTCTCCTCTCTCAGAAAGTATGAATATTAGAAGCTTTTTGTTTTATTCAGTAGATTTACTGTACATGCTTGACAATGTACAGTTGGTGTGTTAGACATTTGTGGGAAGCAGCTCTCAGAGTTGAAAGGAAATCAAGTCAGTAAACATTACAGTACTTTTTTTTCCTATGATACACCTACTGAATTTACCAACAAAACTGGTGTTCAAATCATTAATTCAGGAAAAAAAAAAGAACTGCAGAAGGATGATCCAGATTGTACTTTTCTTGTAGGCTGGTCAAGTTCTGAATATGATGTCAGCTGGGCCAAACGCTGATATTGTGACACAGCTAAACCCTCGCTATTGTTCTTATCAACTGAACAAGTCTTCAGGGAGTAAAGGAAATAAATGTTGCAAAACTAAGCTGTAAGAAAAGGTTCAGGATGACAGGCTAAAATATGACATCAAGCCTTATATGTAAGTGGAATAATTTTAACTATTTTTATTCCCTAATTTTGTTTGTTAGACTTTCAAATTTATGGAAGCTGTTATTGATTTGAAAGCTTAAAAGACTTCATACTTATTCATAGAAAATTCTGGCATTTGCACCTAACACGTTTGTGTATCACCCTCAATAAGAAAAGCAGAGGGAGCAGAGATGTGGATACTGTGCAGTGGAAGAGCTTGAGTAAGATTTCCAATGGTTTTTCCCCCCAGTGTTTTACTTGACAGATGCAACATACAAGACAAAAAAAAAAAAAAAGGCATTAAACACAAGCAGAAAGATGCCTTCTCAAAAAGCAGTTTTTAATGTAGTGACTGCATTTTGCCCAAAAATAATTTCTACAAAATAAATGTGATTTCATGAGTAAGTGAAGAAGGTTTCTTGTGAGTCTTGTGAACCACAGGTTGACCTCAGTTAAGCTTTTGCTTCTCTTAGATGAAAGGAGCAAATGGATTCTGGGACAAGTATGAATGAAAAAAAAAAAAAAAGTAAGAAAAGGAGATTTATGTAACAACAGGTTTTACAAGAGGAATTTTCCACTATTTACTAAGGAAAATCACATTGATATTGTGTGTCTTCTAATTCAAGGGTATGGCTTTCATTCTACACAATACATTCAATACTGAGAACTCAAAACACTTCATAACGTCTTACAATAGTGCTTTTTCTTGGATAGAGCACAGCAACTTTTCAGTTCAGAAAAGGAACAAATACCAATTTAAGTTGTCCCATGGAATTATAGGAAGGAGCTACTGTGTACCCCAGCTGGAGTTTGATGTAACACAAGAAAACTAATAACATTGCTCTCAGAAACAATGTGCAGTCATCTGGCCAAATGCAAAAGACTTAAGACTGCTGCTTTCACTGAACCACAGAATGTCAGGAGTTGGAAGGGACTTCAAAAGATCATCTAGTCCAAAGCCCCTGTCTGAGCAGGATCACCTAGATTAAACCACACAGGAATGCATCCAGATTGGTTTTGAATGTCTCCAGAGAAGGAGACTCCACAACCTCTCTGGGCAGCCTGTGCCAGTGCTCCATCACCCTCACAGTGAAATAGTTTTTCCTTATACTCACGTGGAACTTCCTATGTTCCAGGTTGGACCCATTGCCCCTTGTCCTATCACTGGCCATCACTGAGAAGAGCCTGGCTCCATCCTCCTGACACTCACCCTTAACATATTTATAAACATTAATGAGATCCCCCCCCTCAGTCTCCTCTTCTCCAAGCTAAAGAGACCCATCTTCTTCAGCCTGTCTTTCATAAGAAAGGTGTTTAACTCCCTTAATCATCTTGGTGGCCCTACGCTGGAATCTCTCAAGGAGTTCTATGTCCTTCCTGAACCAGGGGGCCCAGAACTGGACACAATACTCCAGGTGTGGTCTCACCAGGGCAGAATAAAGGGTGAGATTTACTCTCTTGATTTACTAGCCACCCCCTTTCTAATATGCCCCAGGATGCCATTGGCCTTCCTGGCCATGAAGGCACATTACTGGCTCATGGTCATCCTGCTGTCCGGAAGGACTCCCAGGTCCCTCTCACCTATGCTGCTTTCCAACAGGCCAGTCCCCAACCTATCCTGGTACCTGGAGTTGTTCCTCCCCAGATTCAATACCCTACACTTGCCCTGATTAAATCTCATTAAATGTCTCCCTGCCCAGCTCTCCAGCCTGTGTAAATCTTGTTGAATGGCAGCACAACTTTCTGGTGTGTCAGCCACCCCTCCCAGCTTTGTGTCATCAGCAAACTTGCTGACTGTGCACTCTATTCCCTCATCCAGGTCATCAGTGAATATATTGAACAATACTGGTCCCAGTACCGACCCTTGAGGGACTCCACTACTTACAGGCCTCCAGCCAGACTCTGCCCCATTAGTGACAACTCTAGCTCCTTCCCTTGACCCTGCTCTCAATCCAGCTCACTACTCTACCTTTGAGGCCACACTTCCTCAGTTTATCCACCAGGATGCTGTGGGAGACATTATCAAATGCCTTACTGAGGTCAAGGAAAACCACGTAGCTGACTGGGAACTAATACGCAAGTACACTAAAAATGCTGCTACAGGGTTTGGGTATTTGCATTCATGGTTTTGGCCATTTGGAAATTTTGAAGTTGCTTATGATGGTTTAGCAAATAAAATAAAAAGGACTTGCTCTCTTAATTTTGCCTTCTCTTTGCAGAAGTCTTCACTGGCATGTCTGAGAGGATGCTCAGACATGCCAGTGAATTGTCACACACATTTCACTACTGTGGTAAAAAATTCAAACAGAAAACCAGTTAGAAGAAGGTGTACGGCATCACAAGCTGAGCCAACTCTTCTGACCCATGTGCTAGCCAATCACAACCAGACTTATCCATGAGACCAGGTGAGTATATGAACAAACAAGGGAATGGCCCACTGTGGTGAATCCTTGCAGGGAAGAAGACAAAAATACACTCTCTTCATCATAAACAGTGTGTCAAATAGACAAATCAATGAAATGCAATCTCCTCTAACTGGGCTGGGTTGGAGCAAGCCGCATGACAGAGAACTGGCTGACCTAGTCTCATCTGATGCTATGCAATGAGAAGCTTCTGCTGACCCAGAGACAAAGCAGAGAAAAGAACACAGAAATTGTGCAGTTTCTTCTAGAAAACAGTCATCTTTCCACTATTTACGTTCATGTAAGGAAGTCTGCTAATCTTATGAGTGCTTCAGGCATATTCCAGATTTCTCTTATGAAAAGGAAGGTCTTTATTTCATCTTTACATATCAGAAACAGCAAAGTCTGAAATCAATTTTTATCATTACAAAGCCAGTGTAACTCTGAAGACTTTGCTTACCTGCTTCTGAGGTCATTCTTTTGGCTGAAGAAAAAGGATTAGCCTATTTCTGTACTCTGTCATAATTACAAAGGTCCATATCTTTTCTTTTCCTTCTCTACAAAAACAGGTAACAATGATTTAATGTACAATACCAGGCAAGGTATAGACTGATAAAATATTTTTTTTATAACCATGCAACCCCTATTGATTGCTTTATTAATCAGATTTAGGCCAGTGCTACCTCATTTCTATTTAACAATGTTACAGAAAAAGAACACAGGAGAGCAGAGGGAGAGTGATGTTTCCATCTTACACAGCAAACTAAATCCAATGACAAGAAAACCAGAAAAGAGGTAACATGTAACAGCAGCAAGTTCTGCTTGAAGTTTTACTTGAATACTGTTGTGAACAAGGTATGAAAAGTATTATAGGAATTTATTCAATCTATATCTGTCTGAGTGCAAGATTGTCTAACTTTAGCACCTTGGCTTCCAAGTTACTATGGCAGGATGTAATTTCCTCAGGGAAGGAATGATGTTTATGAAGTACTTTGCTCATGAAGCACTTGGAAGTCCTCAGGAGCGAGAGATTACAGAAATCCAGAACGTTTTAATTATTTAGTGAATTTCCTAGTGCTTTGTCCTGTTTTGTTTCACAGTACTTAAATCATTAGCAATACAAAGGGAAGTGGCCAAAATCCCAAATCTACAGCACAAACACCATAGCATTTAAGCTTTTACATTCCCAATTTCTGAATCTCAACAGCTGGAAGTTTCTCCTTTTAAGCAGTACCTGCACTTTCTTTTTCGTCACCTGCCATCCTTTCCTCCTTTTTATAACCTTTCTTTCACCCTGCCAATTCTTTTACTTTCTTGTTGGTTACACTCAAAATGGAGACTGGACGAATTCACATCTCCAGAGGATTTTTATTTGCAGACACTTTAAAAGTAAGGATAGTGCAGTTATTTCTTTTATTATTTCAAAGATACATTGATTTTTGCATTCAATATTGAATTCAATTCTGAATTCACTTTTGCCTACCAAACAATTAAAATTATAAGGAATTAATTTCTGAGCAGCCAGCCTTCTCCATCTAGCCTGCTTCTCCTGTAATACTAATGGCATTACGCCACAGCAGGCAAAGGAAATTAAACACCTAAAAAGTCCAAGTATAAATAGAAAGTAACTCTCTAATGACAACAACCAGTATTTGGGCAACTACCTACTTTTACAATTAATTGATTGTCCCTTTGTAATACCTTCAGAGACTTGTGGCTGATGATGCAACTAGTACGCAGCATCGCAAAGATATAACCAGCTTGATCCTTTCATTTTACAGCCACCTTCACTGAAATAGTGATGTCTCTCTGCAAACACAAATGACTAGCAAGTTCCAGGAGGGCTACACAACGCACACAGCCATTGCAGAACAGATCACAGGCAAGGTCCGGTTCAATGGCAGTATGTGCAGGGCAATCAGCATTGTGGGACTGATGCCGAGGTGGAGCTGCGGTATTGTTTTCACCGAGTACCGTATTCTCTTCCAAAATAGTTTTAGCCTATGTTTTTTCATTTTTAAAAAGGATGGGATGGAATGGAATAGGGGTCTTTTTGCAGGTGAAAATTGTTGATACAGACAAATTACAGCTGGATATGGCTAGCTACAGAGAGACACGGGGCACAATCAACATGGCAATACTTCAGGTGCATGTTGCACCTCAGTCTTGCTCTACAACATCGCCCACATAGCTTTTTTCTGCTTAATACTTATTGACATTACTTGCATTGTAATACTCCTAGTTGAGTTTGCTACAAGGGGCATTTAACCCACACGAGTATTGACCTGCCATTCCAGTACTTGACCATTCCTGCCTCAGTTCTGGCAAACCATTTCTGCTGTTTCAAACCTTCCTGCTGGCTTTGGAAACATACCTTAACCTTCCACCATCTCTGCTGCTTCAGTGTCAAGTCCTGGAAACATAAGCCCTTAATTTTCACCATGAGTCTTGCTTGAGAAGTTACTAACTACATCAAAATGCTCTTTTTTTTTTTTTTTTTTTTCCTAGCAAAGCACACTCTTCCTTCACTTCCAGACCAAGATCTTTGTACCTTCAAATTCAGATCTCTAAAATTTAAATACTGTGTGAGAGTTCACAGTGAATATCCACCTATTTTCAGGCGATGACTGCAATTGCCAAGGTGTGATGTTCATAGCATGATGCTGAGCCTACTGGTCCCCCTCAACCTCCCTACCTCCCAAGTGCAAAAAAACTCTCAATGTAATTCATAACTGTAATGGCCAGTCACATTAAAGGAAATAAAGAAAATTGGACCTCTTGCACCCCTCTGATTCCATTTGCCTTCCCACAGATGCACATGACGGGGATTGCTACATGTTCTGCTGTGTGAATAGGTGATGCCAATGCTGATATTGGTTGATGCGTGGTATGTATGGCTAAATGTATTTCTCAGGCATGCAATTTATAATGGACAGGAAAAAGCTCTAAGGGTGGATTAGACAAAATAGAGCTTCTTTCCTTTGTTCACTTCCTCCTCCACAAATAACCAAACAAAAATGGTCTTTGTTCAAGCCAAGAAGAAAAATGAATAGAACCACTAAACCAAACTTTCCTTTGAGAAAATCATCTACAAAATATAAACTCAGAGATGCTCCTACCTAAAGGGGAAGCAGACAAAGGGTCTAGGCATTTGTATCATCCCTGCTATCTTTAATACCTTTATCAGAAATAAGAGTGTATGCAAACAGTTAAGCTGAAACTGTAGCAACATAGGGGTGATTCAGTGCACTGCCAACAAGGTTACACTGAAGAACCTCATAGATTCGGGAATATAGGTGGGGGATATGCAAGTCCTGCACATGAAATGGCATCTGATTCTGAATTACATGGGGGGGGTTGAGAATGCAAAGAAAATAGAGCTCTAGCTAAATTATCTAGAAGCAAAAAGCTAATTTACATGATAAAGATCAAAATTTTTGACGAGTAACAACAATAAACTGTCAGTACTTTTGAAAATCATCTGTCTTCTGCATAAAATGGGAAAAGGAACTGATTTAAGCACAGAGCTGTGGGCTTTAGCTCATGAATTATTACAAAGTTTTTTCAAACCATTAGCTCAAAAATGGTTGGAAACCTACAAATACTATGGTATGACCCATCACATAGACGACACAGCATACCAACCAACCCAGCAGCTCTAAGACAGGTCAAAACAAACTGCTTCCCCATAGAACAACCAGGACATGAAAGACTTTACCCAAAATATTTCAGTTCTTTGAATGACTATATATAGATCTTCTCTGATTGCTTTCTGGCTGGGGATGCACCAGACAATAAGTTGTTATGATCTCAGTGCTGATCAGAAAAAGACAGACATGTTGTAAGGTTGTAACTAGGAAAAGATTTTCCTTTTCATCTAGTTGTGTTGGTGGTGTGGAGCCCCTGCCTCGCTATCACTCTGGAGAATAATCACTATGGAAAGGAATGAAATCCAAATAAAGGAAGAGGGTTTTTTCCTCATAACATCAGAAGACTTCATTGGATTGGGAGAAGTATCTATTCTAGTTGGACTGGCCATGATCACAGTAATGCCCACAGATTATTAAATACCTGTCTTTTAAGTATTTTCATAGCCTTTGTCAGGTAGCTGTTTGCATATCAATACATTGTATTTGTGTCATTAAGTCCACATACATTACTCTGCAGCATATGCTCATCTCTTTATTGCTGCCTATTTTTTTCTCTATGCCTCCCATACGTGAGAAGTCTGATTGTATGCCTATGGCAGCCACACAAGTGCTATCTTCCCCATGATGACTGCTCATGAGCTTTTAAATTCATTTGCTTGAATAACTCCACAGGAGCCTTAAGCAAAGTGAGCTTTTAAATTAAATACCATTCTCTTTCCTTGTCTTTTCCCTTTACACCCAAAAGGTATAAGGTAGTGCCAGGGTGGTAGAAGTCCTTGGCCAACATTCCTGAACTGGAACAATCCTAGAGGCCTTTGCTCTTTCCCTTAAAACTGGTCAGGAATGAATAAAACTGGTTTTGCACTGTGTCCTGCTGTGTAGGTTTCTTCTTCCTCCCTTCTGGGAAGAATGGTTGAAAAAAAAAAAAATAGAACGAGAAAAGGTAGTTTTGCTGTCTGACTGGTTTCCCAGCAGACAGCCTATTGTGTCTGAATCACATCTTCCTACCTGGACTGTGAGCGGGTGACTCCCTCAAAGTATTTGTTGGTGACTGCCAATGGGAAGTCAGTCTTCCCCTGTTTTGAACAGTCAATAAGTTGGATTTATTTTCTTTTTCTCCAAAGGTATATTCATTCAGACCTTCATGTGTGCTTATGTCTGCTAGGAATGAGACTCAGAAATGCTTTGTGGGCAGAAAAGATGAAGGATATTAACATGATGATGGAAAGAGATATGCAAAGCCCTGAAAAGATCAGCACCAATCATCTCCCTTCCTCCAGCCTAGCACTGATGTTTCTTTTCATATCTGCACAGGAACATCCTCCCTCACTACGTTCAATTAATTGGCCTACACTGTAGTTCTTCTGTGCATTGTTAATCTACTATCATATCTGTGTTTAGAGGTGACCACATTGTAAAGATTGGTGAGATGAATTATGTCAATACAAAATCCTAATGTTCTTTCTACATCACATCACTACATTCCCTTCTAAAAAGCCTCTCCCCGGCTTTCTTTTAGGCCCCCTTCATGTACACAATGGCGGCTATAAGATCTCCTTGGAGCCTTCTCTTCTCCAGGCTGAGCAGCACCAGCTCTCTCAGCCTGTCTTCATAGGAGAGATGCTCCAGCCTTCTAATCATCTTCTGGACCCATTCCAACAGTTCCATGTCCTTCCTATATTGAGGACTCCAGAATTGGACACAGTACTTCAGGTGGGGTCTCACAAGAGCAGAGCAGAGGGGGAGAACCACCTCCTGTGACCTGCTGGCCACGCTCCTTTGGATGCAGCACAGAATTCCATTGGCCTTCTGGACCTTGAGCATGCATTGTTGACTCATGCTGAGGTTCTCATCCACCAGCACCCCTAAGTCCTTCTCTGCAGAGCTGCTCTCTATCTCATCATCTCTCAGTTGTAACTTCTGAGACTTCTGTTTATTCTGAAATGGCACACCATGAACCACAACACTTTTGACTCAGATCTGATCACAGTAGAGTGGAAATTGCATTTTTCTTCATTGTGCTTACAGTGATGTGAAATTTTTATTTATATTGGTTCCTAAAGCAGAAGAATTAGCTGTAAGACTTCAGTGCTCTCTGCGTAAATCTGAATTCATTCTTTTTTAATGAAAACCTTCCTGTTATTCTATTTTTAACAGGGCAGCAACAAAAAACAAAGTCTTATTGTAACTCTTGAGCTGAAGATACAGTCATTGCAAAGGATAAGCATAGGCTCAGCTTGAGACATACGCAAATGTAAATTCAAAGTGAAAAAAGTTACAGGGTTATTTCATTGTGCAATTCTTTCTTCCCTCTCAACACGTTGAGAATACCAAGGCTAGTTGAAAAAATATCACAGGCATAGACAATATCAAAGTTCCTGCAATAGCTCTTAGGTCTCCCTGATATGTTTTTATTTGAAAATGTGGTGTAAACACTAGGCTTTCATTAAAAGGGAAGAACAAAAATCATCTTTGCTTTGGAAAGAGATAGCAATCAAAACACAACCAGGTCTTGTGTGTGATGATGTCCTGTTGATCCGATTTTATAGAAAACTCTCTGCAGCCAGACAATAGCAACCTATATGATAAAAATCAGCCTCCAACTGTGCCATTAACTTTTATAGAGTCCATAATTGACAGTAAATATTACAAAAATAATTTTTAACTAACCCTCCTCTCCAAGCAAACAAAAAAACCAATCATAAAACCCAATACAATTAAATGCACATACACACACACACACACACGCGATGTTTATGTAGCATTGATATACAGTTAAAATCAGAAAGGAAAGACATGGTGGGTGGGGGGTTGTAAAGGTTTTCTTAAGTGTTATTTAACATTACTCTGCACTTAAAAGTAAGCTGATTTAATTTCCCCTCAGAACAAGCCTTTTGGTTTTTCAACACATAGCAGTTTCTATCCATGCTAAGAGAAAGAGTGGGTGTTGTGAAAATCAGAAACCATTGCACAAGAGGTTTTATGTTCTACCTCTGTTACCCTAAATATTTAGCTAGCAAAACGAAGGCTAAAAACCTGTGCTTTTCCACTTATAAATTTCTCTAGATTGAAGAGAGGCAGAAAGAGAGAGAGAGAAAGAAAAGTAAAGCTAAAAGGATAATACTGATCCAAAAGTAAATGGCTCTACACTGGCTAAAAACACACCACAGGAATGCAAAGTAGAAAACTGTCTCTGTATAACAGGACCTGAAATCAGTAGCAGCATTTCAGAACTCCAATGAGTTATCTAAGTTAATCCAATAGTTACTATTGAAAGGAATTAAAGGACACAGCTACTCGCAATCACTGTGGTTTGGTGACCCACAGATACTTTCCAGCCTCAAGGCCCATATTCTAAAAGGAAAGAAATTAAGTTATGCCAGTAAGAGAAACCCCAGCTAGATCACAGCGCCAACATTGTGCTTTCTGCAGCAGCAACGTGCGTTCCTGCAGCCCTGGTGAGTGCCCAGGCAAGGAGGCCACATCTGACACCAGTCCCTTACAGAGCAGGGCTATGGTCAGTGATAACAACACCAGGGGTTGTTCCTGGGAACTAACAGAGGTGCCATACACAGTCAGGGAAGTAACTGGGAAAATTTACTAGGAAATGGTAAACAGATAATATGCTGTGCCACTTATTTGATATGAAAACTCATCAGCTGGCCTGGCAAGGTATAATCTTCCTAGACAACCCGAAGTAACAGCAGCCTGACAATACAGATTCCCTGTCAGAATAATCACTGTTGTGCTGTTATATAACAGGCCCTGTGAACCCAGCTGTCTTTTTAGTGGTGGCAGCTCAAGATATTGCTGTGGGAAACCCATTCTCTCTCACTCCCACCCATGCTAAATGCCATTACAAGCCAACATTCCTCTATTAATATCACTCCACTTGTACATTACACATGATGCTTATGTTTTCATAACACCCTCAGATACAACTCAAGCAATCTGAGCTTTCTGATGAGACTGTGTGCTGGTTTTCTCTGGGATAGAGTTAAATTTCTTTATAGCTACTACAGGGCTATGTTTTGCATGTCTGCTGAAAACAGTGTTGATAACACAAGGGTGTTTTTGTTGCTGAGCAGTGCTTACACAGAGCTGAGGCATTTTCTACCTCTCACCCCACTAGCAAGTAAGGCTGGGGGTGCACAGGAGATGGAAGGGGACACAGCCAGGACAGCTGATGAGTGGTGGTGAGAAATGGTGCTGTGCATCACTTGTTTTGTATTTTCTTCTGTCTTTATGATTACTATATTCCTTTCTGTCCTATTAAACTCTCCTTATCCCAATCCATGTGTTTCACTTATTTTTGTCATTTCCGACTCTCTCCCCATCCCACTGGCGGATGGGGGAGGGAGTGAATGGCTGTGTGGCTGGTTTAGGTGCTGGATGGGTTAAATTACAACAGACTGAAAACCGGATGCAGAAGATTTCACATTTTTCACACAATGACTTCTTTTCTGCAGTCTCTGCTGTACACAGCATATCTGAGAGATGGTCTTCAAAGTTTCTGTTTTAGTTTAACGAAAATTAGCTTTTCAAACTTTAACATACTCACTTCTTGGAACAGAATCATTACCCAAGCACACGAATGCCTGCTCTATGTAGCAAACCCTACTAGATAAATTTGAGACTATATATAAAGAAGAAAAATACCATAAAATACACAAGTGCTACGCAGCAGAACCAGCAAGGTTGGTAGGACAGCTTGAATGTGTGCATCTAGGAAGGACAGGATTATGAAATTTTTGTTCCTGGTTGAAAAGGCACTTGGAGAAACAGGAAATAAACATAAAGTGTATCGCTCCCATGATGCTACATTAACTTGAAACCTCTCCCCAGGTTATATCACATACTGCCATTCCAAGTCACTAAATAACTAAAAAAAAAAAAAAATAAAATCAGAAAGCACAAAGCCTGTCACTTTGCATCCCTTTCCCCTTAACGCTTATCGAGTTTTTCCCACCTAAAAGGTTTCAGTCGAAGCTTCGGTTCAGGCTGGGCACTACTTTGCCCAAACCAAACTAGAGCAGGAAGTGTCTGCTAACCAGAAGAAAGGCCAGCGTTGAGACTGGCAAACGCTTACCCTCCTGCCAATTATTTGTGGCAAGTACACAAATGAAACAGTACAAAGAAACATAAAGACACATTGGTCTCATCTACTGTTCCATGTACAAAGCACTTTTTACTCCATGCATATGTCAGAGCATGGATTGCCTCACCAGGAGCACAGAGGCAGTTTCACTCCTAGCAGTTCCCTGCAGCACAGAAATGGAATACTGTAGGAAGCAGCTTTGGTTGGAGAGTGTCAACTCTAAAACTATCCAAAGCAATGTATGTACATTACAATATGATACTCCCCATGCTGTACAGAACGAGGGACGGTACCAAAGAAACTAATTTGTAATACCTTTGCTTTCATCATAAATAGCTTGCAAACATCAGATAGTTCCAAATCGTGTTACGTTTGTGGAGCCCAAGCATATCCTCAGAGATGACTGTGTCAAGGGAACACCAGTTATAGCATTTGTTACTAAATTACATCCAAAACTTGAAAATAATAGTCCTGATTATGTAAGGGTTATAATTCAACTTTTCATTTGACATCTCCTTTGTGTAACTCTGAACCACATGGGCTGCCTTTTCTGAATGGAACAACAGTTTTCATTTCATGTATCTCATTGAAGCAACAGCTCTATAGAACAGATTGGTCTCCTTTGCACTACAGTCTATGAAAAGAAGTGTCATTTAAACATGAGGCCTTTATTACAACTGCAAATGGAATAATAACCCGCACATCTTTCTGAGTCCAGCAGATTTTTGTCTGTTTGCTTTTACTTGTATGCAGTTGTGGGATAAAAGCCTGAGGAAAAATAAAGAAATAAGGATAATCTTTAAAAAGCGGAAAGCCAATATTTATCCCTCCACCTTCTGTTAAGTTTTTTTGCTTGATGTTAAATGGAGAGGACAGCAATTGGTTGTGTGCCTGCACACATGTACTACAGACTTTTTGCACAACTACAGAAGAAAACCTAATTTCAGGAGTGCAGCCAGCTGCACAGAGGAACTCATCAAGCAAACTGTATCTATATAATCCCACAGCTCTCTCCACAACTACAATATGGTTACTGGACATTTGCACCAGTAGCATAACATCACAATATTTACAATCCTCCACCCTCTTTCTACTGCACAATTCAAGAAGAAACCAACACACTACGTAAGCAATTGGTTTTTGTATGGCTGCAGCATGATGCCACCTGGGCTACAACTTTCTTTCCCCATGTTATGAAGTCAGGATTGCACAGAGCTATTTAGAGAATGGCTACAGCACACCAGTTACAACCTGAAGCCATTTTCTTCCGCTGTTAGAAGAGACATAGACACTGAAGCAATGCAGCTTGTTTGTGGAACTGACTTTACCTACCTAACTCCAAATGATTATAGTTTGCCTTCCAGTTAGAAAGATGACAGGGAGCAGAAAGGCATAATTAAATTATTATATTAGCATGCACATGGTATAAAAAAAAATCCTGTGTGATAAGAATAAGGTACTTTCTAGGTTCCTGGAGGTAGAAAAGCATAGCACTGACAAGTGGTGTACTAACAAGGACAGGCTTCTACCTCTCTGTTCTTAAAATAACAAATACACAGATTAATTCAAAACATAACCTCATACTCCCCAAAAAGTTAAACATACACATTGTACAAGTTATCCCTTTCGCAAGAAAAAGGGAGCATTCACAAAACCAGACTTTCTCATACACACAAAACTGAAAGAGAGCTACCGAGAAATAGAGCTGAACTTACAGACATCCACAGGTTTCTACTGTCAGCTGTCCTTTGAGGAAATATCCTGGGGTACCCACAGTGTGCCCCTTATCTACCCTTCCTTGAAGGGCAGGTGTGGTGGTGCTCAAACTGTGCTAGCCTCCACAACTGCACCAACCATAAATATTTAGGTCACTGGATTCCTGCTACATATGCAGACAACTGCACAATTCAATGAAGAACAGACTAAACTGTCAAACAAAGCCAATAAATAGTTCTTTTTTTCTTAACAGCGATCATTATTTCCTGGCTTAGGATGATGCTGGAGGTAGAAGTGTGGAGAAGGGTTGATCAGAGCCAGATAACCCCGAGTTGATGTGCTATTGTGTCCACACAAAGGAGAAAAGGGAGTGTGGAGAGGATTAGACAGATCAAATCCAAATTAGATTATGATGACAACTTCCTGAGGAAATACATTCCAGTGAGATTTCTAGCCCATCAATCTCTTACAGATCAGAACTCCTAAAAGAGCTTCATATGAGGCTCAGTACTCCAGAGGCTTCTCAGCTGTCACTGTTACAGGAAGATAGGTTGCAGCCGTAAATCAGCCAAGAAGAGGCTCCTGTGGCTATCACACAACTATGCTGCGACTGTGATCTTTGCTCTTTGGGAGCTGTGTCAGCTTTCCCAGACAATGTAGTACCCATCTCCACATAAGACAACCTGTCTGAGCTCTCACTGTGCTAAACACCGCCAAGAACAATGACACAAGTGACCTTTTTATTTCAATATCGTAGGCAACATGGTTCAACAGACACCTACAACTGACACTTGTTTTGTTTAAAGGACAAGAGCTCCTATATTCAGCAATATTTTACAGAGGCACACATATCTATGAAGAGGAGCGGGTTTAGATGTATTGATCAGAGACTGCAACACTCAGCCTCTCAGACCCTTTTACTACCTCTCAGAAATGAGCAGGTTGTAATGAGCGTATCACATCCTGCATGTGCTATAATCAGGACAAAGTTCCTCCAATTACCTGTTTCTTTCCCTTATGATGGGAGCTGTACTGGAGAAGAGGTTTTTTGTCTTTGACAATTTGTCTCTTTGGCTGCTTTGTCACACCTCGCAGCTAGGAATCTTCCACTCTTCTTACTGCCCCAGGTAGCTCAGACCTTTCCCTCTACCTTTAGTTTCCCTAAACATGCAAGAATTTGTCTCTTTTCCTCCCAACTATTCTTCTCCACATTGCACATTCCTTTTCTTGTTTTATTCAAAACTAGTAAAGCTGTTATTCAGTAGCTGGGAGAAAAGAGATTTGATGAGACTTATCTATTGTTGAGACCATGCTGACCTGGATCTTTCACTCTTCTCTTTCTCTCCCCAGTGAGCTGCAGTAATAAGAGCTCAGCAGCTCTAAAAGCAATCGATACAGAGATGACGTGGGCAATTACCAGCCTGGACAACTCAGAGGGCTTCAGTAAATAAATAAAGAAAAGACAAGTAAGTTTTCTGAAGCCAAACTGTTCCACCAGAAGCCTTTGTTGGGGTGGAAAGGCACATGAGGTGGGGTGGTAAAATAAATCAGGGTCCAAGCCAGATGAGGAAAACTGCAATGAAGACACAAGATGTATTAGGCAAACTGGCACAACAGAAAGACAAGGATCCAAGGACATGAAAACCAAACTTGAGTTTGTTCCAGCAACTTGACTGCACCATTATAACTCCACTGACTACAGTGGTACAGAGGAAGAATCAGAATATCTTCAGGGTGCCTAGAGGGGGCAATAGCAGGGCTAGCATATGGACTAAGAAAAATGATAATTTAACATCAAGAAAGTGCAGAGTAAAACACATATATGATTTTGTATTCAAGGAGGATAAGAAGTGCCACTCTGACAGTATTTTGTCACAAGACAGGTATACCACAGTAAGACTAACTGCCTGCTTCAGTCCCAACCTGTTGGACAGAAGTGGTCTGCTGGTATATTCTGCTGGTGTATGCACAGCTTACCAGAACAGGGGAGAGCCACCCAGGCTGAGAGTTGCCTCAACAACTTGCAGCTATTTTAACCACAGGTATTAAGGAGTACCTTTAAAGAGCTGAGATAATTTCATAATACAGTTAAATCAGGAGACCTAGTGAAGATCAGTAAATTCACAAGTGGCAATAAGTTGTCTCTCCATGTACAACAGTACTCAGGGGCAGTAATGACTGAACTCATCTCTGGAGAAGCTCCGCTGAAGTTGCTCCATCTCCTCGTTTGAGATGCAGATTTTGAGAGACTGAAGCACACTGCCAGTAAATCAGTGACAGCAGGGAACATGCTTTGAGTCCTACTGTCACTGCTGTAAGCAACAGAGAACGCTGCCTTTCCAACCGAGATTATTGCTTCAGACATCATCATCAGGAAATTACTAAAAAAAAGAAAAAAGAAATAGGAATGGGCCTCTTCCACCAGCCAGTTACTCCTCTTGCGTCCTTTGAGAACTGGAACCGAGGGATTCAACAGCAGCTGACAAACAAGCAGGTCTCGGTATGAGGTCTTTACTTGGTACTTAGAGCAAGAGTAGATTATATTTTGCCTGTTTGTCCAAGCTGTGCTACTCCCACTGCTAGAATAAATGCCATTAGTAACTTGGTATGTTTACAAACTCCCAGCCATATTAAGGTATACCTTAACGACATATTAACACACCCATTCCACCCCTCTCCATTTCAAGCCTTACTCAGAAAGCCTGTGGCACCACAGCAAGAAGCTTCAATTTCAACACTTCCCATTCCCTGGGGCCAAGACTAAATCCATTTTCTTGAGGAATGCTGAGAGGGAAAACACCACAGTTACAGCAGCATCCCAGGTTCTCCCATCACTGTTCAAGATGTTAATATAATCCTAGAGTGCCATAATGGTCAACACCCCCCCCNTGTACTTCCAGCAGTTCCATTAACATAAAATAGTACTTATTGATAGAATTTTTTAATGGCTCTCCTCTTGCACATTGGTTGAAAGAAAAAATCTCCCAGAGCAAACTGTTTGCATTTGCTTCGCCTGACTGGGTTGGTTTAGGGGTTTTTTTTATTTATATAGACATTCCTTACACCTTCAAATATCTAATTTCCTTCCTTTCTTTTCCCCCTCCATCTCTGCCATGGAGTGTTTGAGAAATCTGAAGCCTCACCCTCCCCTATTAAAACTCTGCCATAGGCAGCAAATGAGATGTCCCGAGACTGCAGTGCAGCCCAGTGCAACTGTCTTTCACGCTCACAAAGACTTTTTGCCACATGATGCTCTGCCTCAAACAGCTCTATACAAGCCTCCCACACCCTCAGGGGGTTCAACCCAGGCTTCAGTGGCAGCAGGCAGGTAGTCTGGAGAATGCCTGGCTCTTCAGTACTTACTATAGGGCTGGGTGTGGTAGTATAAGTATTTCGTGTCTGTCAGTGACAACAGAAAAAGGAAAACAAGTGACACCCACTGTTATTGACAAATCACGAGCTTGGGTTCAGAAAGGCTCATTCAGGCAGTAAGCAGTTAGGATACACGCAGGCTCTGAGATCCTGAGCAGCGAAAAACACTGGCAAAAGCTGGATGAGATGGAAGGCAATCAGGGTAAAGAGTAGAGAGCTGCAGCTGGTGCTATCTGTGCTGGGAGTTCAGGACCTCTCCACTTAACCTCCAAATATGGGGCTTCTACCTGTTCATTAACATCCATGTATGATCCCAGCACTTCTGCTATGATGGAGTCTCCAGCAGCCTTGCTGCTTCTGTGAAAATACTGTTCCAGGGTCATACACATCCACCCTGAGGCTACAAAGGGACTCTGGTCACCATGGTTCACACAATAATGATATTCTCTAAGGGGGCAACTTATTGCATCCATTCTTGCGCTACCAACCCTTCTCCAGTAGCAACTGGACTTACTTTCTCATTGAGCACACCATTTTGAAAACAGATGGCCATTACACAGATGGCAGCGAGAAAACAGAGCTCACTGCCCACTAGGGTTCAGCTGGCACCCTTTGGAGAGTATGTCCCATTACACAGATCATCTCTAATGCTTCTTGGAGACCATACAACAAACAGCAGTTCCTCATACCTAAGTTTCTTCCCTTTTGCTAAATCTGATGCAAAAGCAGCACAAATACTCTTGTAGGTTTTCTTTTTCTTCCTTTTTTTTTTTTTTTAGGAATGAATCATAAAAGTGTAGCTTGCTGACTTAGGCTTGGATTATCGACAGAAAGGTTGATGAATAGTCCTGGCCTGAGCGATAAACTAAGATATCAGAGAGTAAATCTAGTGGAAAAGAAAATCTATCTGTCATTCTTGGTCACAGCTGCAGTGCCTGAATTGGCAACTGGGATTTATTTTCTTAATTCTGAGGAACTCAGAGCTCTCCTGTGACCCCTTGTATCACCCCTTAGGCCCTGCAGATAATACACTAGTATGTTTCATTTTAAAGAGAAAAAATGTCACCTTGGATCGCCATTCCTCACAGTTTTTTTTTTGTTTCCTCCCCACCCCATCCCATCTAGTCTTATCTTATGTACTGAGAGTGCCATGTGCATATAGCTTACATCTTTTGGCTGAGGTCAGAGAGAAAGGCAGCTGAAGATGAATTCAGAAAACAGCCAAGACCACTGACACCATGCACTGGAAACCCCAAATCAAGTTCCACTTCAAGTCTGCACAAACACAGCTGGGTCACTGCAAGTTTTATCCCAATATGGTTTGTGGGATCAGTCCCAGAGTATGTGCTGACATGTTAAACCCTTAGCCTTCCTGCTACAGGGGGCAGCTTGATCTCCTTTTCTTTCAATGCCACGCATGTGTGGCAGTAACTAAGCAGCCTAATTTCAGGTATCTGAAAAACAACTTTCTAGCAGAACTGGGCAACATCCAGGGATTTACAGACACTTAAGGCTATCATAACTCACCAACAGTCTTCAAACACACTGTATTTTCTTTCACAACTTGCTACCTTTCCCTTGGCTACCATCCTCAAAGATATTTGCTATAAAGATGACTTCAGATGACCAGAAGTAAAGTCACATTGAACCTACAGACCATTAAAGATACATATGAGGTAAGTACCTCCAAGGTACCTGCCATATAATGCACTGGTATAAAACTGGTTTTGCTATGGCTGTGCTTAAATTTACCATTTAATCTAAAACTACAATCAGAATTGCTCTATTGCATGAGGAAGTTTGTATGGCAGAAATTTTGCAATAGAAACCAATTTTGCAATGTCATACAGAAGCGAGTGTTCATTCATACAATGAAGGGAATAAATGACCAAGCCATAAAGTAACCATCAGAATAAAAGCACAAGTTAAATAACAAGAGCCTGAAATCCCTCCTGCAAAGAGGAATTTTCATGCATAATAGCTCTACAGCATAATCTCATTGTGAGTTCTGAGTGCAGAAACCCATTGGCTGGTTGTTAGGGCATGACTAAAAAAAAGAAGCAAAACCTATCGGAAAGTTATCATATATGTCAACATGAAACTTTTAGCTCAGCCAAGAAAGTGGAGTGGTGCAAGCAGTGCATCTTGAAGCAAATCATCCCATTGTCCCCACTGCTGAGGATGTGCTTATCTCCACAGAGTGAGGGAGCTGAAAGAGAAGGTCCACCACACTTGACATACTCCTGTGACAGACAGTATTCTGGTCCTCTGCCCCACATTACAGAAGCAGCCTAGGTGGACTCTACATGCTCAGAAATACCTTTTCACTTTTCAGATATTCTCCCATTCTGCTATCCAATGTGTTAATCCAGAAAACACCATTAACTATTCTTTAACACCAGGAACCTGCCACCTTTATCCCAACGCACACAATTCCCAGTCATGCACTAACATTAAAAACACTAGCAAAGTGGTTTGCCATCCTCTCCCCAAAAAAGTCTGACTATTCTTCAACATGCTGTAATGCTCTTCCCCCTAACTGCTGGAAGCTTTTTCTCCCAACCTCCCTAACAGATTTTTCTAACAGTGTATTAAAGACCCAAGGCCTACCACTGATATGAGAGTTGCACAAGCTTGGATAAAACAGCTGAGAAAGCTAGAAGACTGCAGAAAGACAAAAGAAGTAAAAAATTACGGTGAGGAGTAAAACTAGCAAGACCAAATTCATACCCTGAGGATTCAAGAGGGAAAACACCAATGCCGAAATCTAAGAAATCCTAAAGAAAAAGTGATAAGCTAGTCAGGCCTGTAGCTCTAACTGGAGGCCAGTCAAGAATTCATACTCAGATCAAACATGGTAAACATCACCTTCCCCACGCTTCTGCCAACTAACTCTGGACTTTAATTGTTCTGCATCTAAACTACATCCAAGTATTTCCAGGATATTGGGAACACTTGCAGCACTGGCACCCAAATAGATATCCCTCAAGGGAGGACACACAGTTGGCAGAGTCACTCTAACAACAGAAGTTACAAAGAACTCATTATCTTCAGAAAATATTGTCTATTTACTCTCATGATGCTTGTTACCAACCCCGTGTCTCTGAGCACCCTGATGCCCGCTCACTCATGCACATGAAGCACATGTTTTATTCATTTCCTGCCTCTTACCTTATGTTTACATTATACATTCACTGAAGCAGGGAACATGTCATGGTCTCTAAGGTGGACAGTGAGCTCCTTGTTTCATTATTAGGGCTCCATTGCATTACAGCACTATCGATAAAAATGAATAAAATTGTCCATGTGACTCAGATGAGTCAGTGCTGCCTCATCACAAATTTTCCAATAAAAATAAATGTAGGACACCTTCACTGAAACTGAAATACTGTCATGGAAGAAATTCCTCCAAGTGTCTAATAACTGTCCTGAATGTCTTGCCAAGCGTAGAAACACAAAGCTGCACACTGTCTGCTAGACTGCACCCAACCCAAGGCTTATTCAGGTTGTATCCATTTAAGATGATGTTTAAATTTGATTCTGTGCTTTCACCATCTTGCAAACACTATCCTACCTTCCCCAATCATCTTTTATTTCACTTGTTGACCTCTACATCTTCTAAAATTCTTAATTCCTAGCATAAAAACTGTTTCATGTCTTCTTATACAACAATCTCTACACCTTTTCTATTTCAGCCATTTCTTTGTGATCAAACCTCTATCACCCAACCTTGTTCTAATTTTGCTACTAATTTATTAAATGATTTTAAAAGCAGAAGCATGTGGATACCCTTTATGACCTGCAGTCCTAGTACTCAAATTTAAACAGGGGAAGCAAGTGGGTAAAATAAACACATGAAGGTGTCTCCTTAGCAGGAATCACATTCCAAGGTGTTTTACTGCAGAACACTACCATGGGGTAGGGGGTAAATGGAAGAAAAATCCTTGGAGCAATCATGAGCACTTGAACCAGCATTAACCAGTTATTAGTGACACTTCTGTAACATATGGACAGGTTAATGGTGGGGGAGTATGACAACATTAATAAGCTCAAAATGTTGCAAGGAACAAGCAAATTTGTTCTAACATAGCAAGAATGGATATTCTTCTGTCACATTAATAACTAGAAGCAGCTTCACAATAGGCAATTACTTTTATTTTTTGGTTGCAGATGGGGGTAAGGGAGAAGGCAAGATATATAATATAGACAGTATGACTGGTATTTGTTGTCTGTAGTCCTCTTGGAAAGACTGACAGATCTGATAGATCTGCTGAAATAATAAAAATTCCAGCTTTATGTTTCCTAAATATCAGGGGGTAAGCATGCTCTCTGTTGTTATGGTCGTTAAACATTTATACTGCTATAACACAGAAAAGGCCACAGATAAGAACACAACTGTGCTGCACAAATATTACAAAGGATAGCCCAGACCCAAGGACATAACAGTAAAACCAAAACCAGTAAAACCTAAAGACACAGAGGGAAGAGCCAAATATATGGGTCAAGTAAGAGACTGCACTGAAAAAATAAAATATCTTTATGTTCTTCCCTTTTAATCAATCCCACCCTCATACCACCACTGAAGCTGATTGTTGTCATGTCCTCAAAACTCTAGAGTTTGCTGACCCACGGAGGAATGCCGGAGCCCGCTTTTACGGCGCGGACCGGGGTGAAAGTACACATCAACATGGTGCAGATTCAAATCCCTTTATTTCCCCTCTCACACATCTTTATATACCCTTTGGTCCCAGTGTCCGGGAACATCCGGGAAGAGTGAACTTATTGGTTATAGTTTTCCGATTACGCAACAAATACTAAGTCCTGATTGGCTAACGCATAAAGCCCGTGAATCTCAATCTTCTCGGTCACTCCCCTTGTAGTTTCTTTGTTCCTAGGCTCTGAGGCAAGGTCAGGATCCCTTGCACGTGGCCAGGGCCCCAACAGAGGAAAAAACTTCCCAAGCCCCATTCACACCATCTCCTCCACAAATTTGGCTTTTTAGCACAAATCCATCTATGCACGCTGCCTGTATGGACATAAATTCCATTCTCCAGTGCAGACGTGTCTTCAGCCACAGGGTTGATCAATTGTCAGAACTGGCTGGGAGACAAAACACATGTGTGAAAGGAAGGTGTTCAGAGCAGAGGAGTTCTGCTCCAGAGCCCTGGGCACAGCACTCTTTCTCTCTGTATGTGATCCTTTTGTATTTCATGGCACTGGAAACGTAAGCCACAAAAAAAATTAATGAACTTAAGCATTTGTAAATGGTCACATCCCAAGGTCCCAACCAGGCAAACTGTCAAGAAATAATCATTACGCCATCCCCCTGGAGTCTTTCCAGGCAGCTTCTTTACCTGAAAAGTGATGGCATGCAGGCAGCCTCATGGATGACCCTTCAGGAGGCTAGAGAGGTTTCCCTCCAAAAACCACTAGGTTTCATTCAATGATGAATCCGCAATACTCATCTGGATTTCTTTTTTTTGTGTTTTGTTTTCCTTTTAGAAAATTAACATTTCTAATTAGAAAATTCTTGACCCAGATCCAGTGCTCATTAATCAGTGTATATTACTGACCACAGAGGACTAATACATCTGTGCATGTACACACATGCGCTTCCTTCCCTGGAGCACTTTGATGTCCAAAACAGTGGGCTACATATTTCAGAGATGTACGTGTGGCACAGCCTCAGGCATACTGCACCTGCTGAAGGGGCTGGAGAACTTCCAAACATCTTTCTTTTGAAAAAAAGCATTTGCTTTAATATCTGCTAATTCCAGGAAGGGGGCTGTGCTCTTCTTGTTTTGCTGTGTCTTTGCATTTGCAATGAATAAAAGGAAAGGACAAGGCGACCATCTGTGGGTGCTTCATAGAAAAATGAAACCCCAGTGGGCTTCCTATTACAGAGAGGAAAAGAGAAAGGATAAGAGATAAAAAAAAAAAAAAAAAGACAAAACCCTGAGCTCAATTCTCTACATTAGACTTGTTAAGCATTCCTGCCCAGACAACCTGGAAAGCCTTTGAAATAAAATTTAAAATCAAAAGCTTCCCCCAAATATTTACTCTTCCTCCCAACAGTTTTGTCCTGTCTAGTTCCCTGGGGAAAAGGGATTCTACCCCTCTCTACACATTTCCATGGTCTTAAATTGAACATAGGCTGGGCATCTGCCAGACACCGATGGTGAGATATATAAAATGTATTTGCATTTGGCAGCTAAAGATACTGATGAGTATGCCATGGGATTTTGAAATAATACATATGCATCTAATTAGAAATATTTAATTCCTATTCTGTGATCAAATTCACTCAGCATCAACTCTAGAATTCATAACATGAGGTGAACTGAATTTTCTACGTCCCCTCCCTTCCCTCCATGTGGTTTGCTATCTCTGTTCACATAAATAACACGGTATTAGCAAAAAAAAGCACAGCCTCTCTCCAAACAGAGTCTCACATCCCTTAACTTTATCAGCATCTCAAGATTATTAATAGCATGAGCCAAAACGCAACACTTCTAGTATAAAACTAAGGCTACACACTAAAACAAGAGTGAATCAGCAAAAGAGAACACAGCCTCCTCCCCATACTGAAGAGTGAAGTAACAGTCTTTTCTCTGGAGGTTTCCAGTAATGAATTCCTGTTTCAATTGAGGCTGCAGCCAATGTGTGAGCTCCAAATGGGCCTCCCTCTCTTTCTCTCTCTCTAGGTGATGTTGTGCAGGAAAGAGCTTTTAAATCAGTCAGTGAACATAATGAACTTCAATTTCCCTTCGACAAGGGCAAAATTACAAACATACACTTCACTTCCAGACAATTAATTAATTTGTTTACTCAATTTCTTTGCTTTGTTTTACTTTCATGATTTTTCCCCTCCACTTCCTTAGGCTCTTCAACTCTCTAAGGTGTTGGATTAGCTTTTGACAACACATCCTCACTCAGGCATGCAGTTTCACTTCTCCAACAAAGCTGATGCAACAGGGAAGGAGGCCTATGCAACTACCTTCATTGAGGTTTACACCAATGCCCAGTGACAAAATTAAAGCACACATGACCACTCTGTAGATGACAGCATTAGTATTTACCTACTGTTAGCAAAGCAGACATGGTTGTTGCACTTGAAAAGTGTTTGCTCACTTGCCAGCTTCTCAGCCTGGCTCTAAGCAATTAATGGGATTGACTTCTAGCGACAAAATTCTCCCTCACCAATGGGATGAAAACCAGAAGGCGTCAAAGTAGCCAGCATCCACCAGTGCTGCACACAGAAGCATTCACAGCTTTGCCTCCCAACACTCTGCTCCCACTCCTTTGGGATAAGGAAGGCAACCTACAAAGCACTCGAGAGGAGTAGCAGTAGGGAGAAGGGAAAAAGCAAGGTGGACTCAGTGAGAATAGGACTGACAGATTTGAGATAGTGAATGTAATTATTTTCTTTTTTTCTTGTAGGAAGAACGTTTCTTCCAGATAACGCCACAGATTAAGTCCCTCTAGCAATATCAATACTGTCTACATTACAACAGTGGTACGTGTTTAATTTCATTTCTGCTGCTACAAATATAGGCCAATAAATTTGTCAACACATCTGTTATTTACTTGCACTCAACACTGAAGCATATTCATGACATTTACTTTGCCAGCTTCAAATTTAACAGCTTTTCTTTTATTTATATCTACTTAGTGTTAGTGAAAAGTGCTCCGGTGACTTTCCATATACATGCAGTAAGTGCAGCACATTTAGCAATGTGTACTTGGCTGTGTACCATTACTGCATATATTTCTGATTAGATAAAGCTAAAATATTTGAAAGTGGTAGAAGATTGTTGCATGCACTCATTTTGGATATGACTAGTGACTTTGTGCAGTTTAAACATGTCTGCAGTTGTCTCAACAGTGAACTCACTTCACAGCATCCACTGAGTTGCTGACATATGGTGAGGTCCTTCACAGACTTCAACTTACACACAAAGAAGTCACACCATAAGATACTGGCTCATTTCCCCCTTCCCCCCCCCCCCCCCATTGTTCTGTTAGATCTTTTGTTTGAGTAAAATACAAGTAAGAGGTAAGAACTTGTGGTCAGAGATAAAGGAAACCCTGCTCCAAAATATTACAGAGCAGATACTCACGAACAGCGTGACAACTTTCCAAAGAAGTGGAGAGAGGCAGGGAGTGCATTTAGGTCAAGGAGGACAATCTTAGGATACGAGTGAGACAGATTACTACTTCACACACATTTGAGCTACTGACACAGGGGGAACCAGGGACTGGGACTGTGAAAAGTGAGCACAGCTAAACTGCCTTGCTCTCATACTGCCCCTGAGGTAAATTATCTGTCCCCTGGTGGTTGTCAGTCTTCTGTCCCTAATACCATAAATCCAGTAATGCAATGGGTAAGGCCATATAAGGTCATGAAGAGTTAGACAAATTACAGAAGACCAAGAAGGAAGATGAAAATTCATAAAGCGGTGCAAGAGCGCAGACATGTGAAACTACAGCAGAAGGATGACTTTTCTTCACTGACCTCCAGTTTGGCATTCTCTGCATTTTGATTGTACTATGACTGGAACAAACAAGTTCACTGACATTTGGAAAACCTATAAAACTACCAGGCATTCTTGCAGAATGGCCTTTTTCTTTTGGTATTAGTTGTAGTTGTTAATTGCATAAAGCTGACTCTTTAAATAAAAGATCATGAAGGCATTAGAATGACTCAGTAATTGTTCTGCACTTAACAATAAGCCCCTCAGACCATGGCCCAGCATTATAGTTCTCTCAAAGTCACGTACAGTCTGTTGCAGCAAAAACATGCTCACGAAATGAAGACCATACTACACTAATATGTTTTTCTAAAATAAGGTGTATTCAGAACTGTGTGCATTGATACACTTCATAACAGTAGGTCTAGCGCACACGCAGCATGGGGTCTTTTAGAGTCTATTTTGCGGCTTTGCAGATATAACAGCTTTGCAGAGAGAAAGAATAAACAGTGCGGGGGAAGCAAATATTTATCTATAAAGGGGATGTGGATATAGAAACTAAACTGCAAGAGTGTATGTGTGTTGATGGGGGAAAATGGGATGAGACAAGACAAGATCATACCACCCCCCATCCCCAATCTCTCTGTCCTGTGCTGATCAGGTACTTACTTCCTAAGTTGGAGAAACCAGCTAGTGTGGGGACACTCAGCATTGCTGATGCTGCACCAGGCCCTAGTTCCACAAAGTGCTGATACAACCATCACCTCCATCCAGCCTTACAGCTTGGTGATTATACTGGCAAGTCTGTCAGATTGATACATGTCCTCTGTAGCCTAAATCATGGCTCTATCAGTCTCATTTCCCTTGCACTCTTGTAATAGGTTACAAAATTAAAAGCCCATTTTGGAAAGAGCATTGCTGTTTATATGATGCTGCCTTGCACACTTTGGAGCGCACACACTCTAGGAGCAGAACTAGCATGAGCTTCAACTCCTTTCACTGCTGTACATATGCCTTTTGCTTTGCACCACTGCTCATGGTGGCACATCTAAGATAAATACCTTATTAAGCAAAACACACAAGGTATCATTAAAGTACCCCCTTCATCCTCATTTCACAGATAAGGCTCTAAGAATTAAAATAACTCTCCCATATCTTAAAACTGCCAAAATGATAAGGCAGTGTTACTCACTGAAGAACTCTGTGAACCATGCCATCAGCATGAGCTCCCCCTTTCCCTCCCCACTCTCACCCCCTTTTTTCTCCCCACTTCCTAACTGCTGCTTAATTTGCTTTCATGTTTTGTGAAAAAAGCAAGCAGGACAGACAGGAATCCACAGCAAAGCTGCTCTGAGGCTTCCAAATAGTATTTTCAAGGACTGTTCAAGAATAAATTACTGCCATCATCTACTTGCCCATAAACTTACATCACTTTGTACAGAAGATAGAGTGAATGTTTTTCAGGTGCTTATCAAGAGAAAGATTACAGAAGGTCTTGTGTTGTAGATCACAGAGTTTGACTTTGTTGTAAAAAGAAATCACATTTTCTGGCTACAGAAATTAGATTTTCTCCATTGACCAGTAATCTTTCTCCTGCCATAAGAAGAAAGCATGATGAACTGAAAAACAACATGAGTTTTGGTTAATTAGCTTTTGGCTTCATTATATTTAAAAAAAAAAAAGAAAGTACCCAAAGAAAGTGGTGAGCTCATTACACAGAGAACCTACTGTGCAAGGGAAGGAGAAGAAAAATCTGGATGTTTTGGTCATTAAATGATCACAAGTGAAAACTGCTAAAGTCACAGAATACTGTAAAAAGAAAAGATACGCTTGTATACTGAGAACAGCTTGCTTAGCTAATGATTTTTCTATGGTATTGTCTGTCATCAGTACAGTTACAGGACCATGACTTCACAGCTGATGGCCAAATTTCAAGGGACAGAGCCATGACACACTAAAGCAGAGCCTTTATTTTAACGATGACAGTGCTGCAAATGGATTCTCTAGTTCTCAGAAAATGTTGGTTCATACCAGTCCCATAGAGATGACCTCTCAGGATGTTTCCTTTCTACTTACTCTACAGCTCTCAAACGCGCAAAGGACTAGTGGGTTTGCCCACTAGCAGACTACACTGCATTGGCAACTGCTCAATTTGTAAGTAACAGGCATAACTCCTGCCCATCATTTTTTCTTTTTTTTTCACATGTGGTTTGTCTTTTCTTCCTTTTTTTTTCCATTTCCTTTCCTTTGTCATTGCTAAGATGAAATCCCAACAGCTCATTCCTCATAGGTCTGTACAATGGCAACTGCTGCAGAAAAGCCTGTATAACTCAGAGGCACTATTGGGGGAGGGGGGGTAGGGGTGGAAGTGCCATTGCCTGTGCAGACAACATTTTAGAGAAAGAGAAATTTGCTCCTTAGCTAACTAAGAGCAATTTTCAAGAGGAGTTGAGGGATGCTTGGAAGAAGAAATGCACAAAGACAGAAAGCAGTTTAAGGCTCTGTCATTAGCTGAATGTCATTCACACACAAAGGGCTATTTTATTTAAATAATCTATCATCTTTAAGTTGCCTTTCAAACTCAAAGCCATTTTTCAGTTAAAATTGGATTCTGGCATGACGGAAGCAGTCAGGGCACGTATCACGGAGGACACACGCAATCTGGTATCAGACATTATTACCAGTTCAGTCTGTTCCCTGCACCTTTCCACTTCTTCCGCTCTGGCCGCCTTTAACCTCCCTCTGCAGTGAGCCAAAGCACTTTCACAAGTTTCTCTCCAGCTTAGTTTGCCGCTCACACAGTTATCCTAGGCAAAAAAAAATCCTGAACAAATATAACTATTTGTTTTAACTCAGTGTTTACATCACAAATTATTTATCTCCTTTTCTTGCAATCATGCCCTTTTTGATCCAGATCTTTGAAATGGAAAAACTCCTGGAGGTATTCACTGTGTCACCTGACCCTTTTCTAGAAATTTGTTCTGGGGTACATATTATCAAAACCTTATTCCTGAAGACAGCTGTAATTCAGTTTGTCTCCCAAAACACCCTGATTTTACCTGAGGTAAAATCCTCACTCAGTTTCAGCCAAAAAGGTATACGGAAACTGAACTACGAACCAGCACCTCAAAGACACAGGCTACTCTACCCTATAGCATTTCTGATACAACACAGAAATTGCTTTCAGGATGGAAGAATTCTTACAATTATAGACCCTTTCTGTTCGCTGCAGATTGCATCTCTCCTAAGGGGCTGTAAAAGAGCGCAAACCAGAAAGGCATACGCTACTGGTAGCAGGAGCAACTAGCACTTTTCCCTTGAGCCTCATCTAATGTTGCTGGCAGAAGAGAGCACAGACAGATTCTGTTCTCATTTTCACTGGTGTAAATCCAAGCTAAATCCTTTGATTTCACTGGAATCACTACAGGTTTATATGAGGCAAACCAGATCTATGCCACTAAATAGCTATGCTATTTAAGAGGCAAGGCACTTCAGGCATTTAAAGTTCACAGAACTTAGAGTAAGCAACAAAGAGTGGGATTGTCAGATTTACATGACCGATAGATTTTTCTTGCAGAGCATCTTTGAAATGTGTTTAAGGTCATCCAAATATTCCTTCACAGCAATGGAACAAAGCTGGTTTGTTTTGAAGTTTTTCAGCAATATAAATTGTTTGGCCAGTGCTATTTCTGAAAGGGTAGCAGCCCAAGACTACAGCAAATTTATATGTAGTATTGAAGCCCACTTTCTGCTCATTTCATTAAGGGCTTTTGATACTGTGCACAAACCTGCAGCCAAGTCAGGCCACTCAGAAGCAGGATGACTGCAATGGTCCATTTACTTTCCAAAGGACTGATATTTATGCTTCTACTAGAGTATTTCAACAACAGTAAGTTACATGCCTCTTAGAACTTCTGTTAGTATAAGGTAGTTTGCAGATGAAAGATGCAAGTTACATTATCTGTCTTCCCAGTCCCAAAAGGTATCTGTGTGTGCTACAAGAAATGGGAGTCATATTCAATTGACAGTCAGCCTGCCTTCATCTTGCTATGCACATAAAACCACTACCCATATTGGAGAGAAACCGTAACTGAGCCAAGTTATATGGCAGGTGTTCAGCCAAGCAACATAAAAATGGACAGCCAGCAGACATTAAGACTGTTAATGACATTTAAAAGCTCTTCGGACATCAATAAAGGCTTAAGGACTTCAGAGAGCTGCTCAAAAGAAGAATTTTAACTATACAACTGAATATATAAGATTTGATTAGGAAGATGCTTCGGCTTTGGGAAACCATGGGAGCTGGTGTGCCTTTAGGACCACGGTAGGTCTTGCAGTTTTGCAGCTGGGTTCCCTGAGAGATTACAACTGGGGTTCCAACTGCTCCTCAGGTTCTGAAGGTGTGCAGAATTTACTATGACATGACAAAAGAGCAATAACGGCAAGGGAGGAAGATTAAGGACATAGATTCCCTGTCCTAGTAACCCCAGCAGAAACATTCAGCATTATTCTTACCAGGTTTTGGGTGATGCAAAACACATAAATAATTAAGTTCTTATGCCCAAACCTGTAAACACACAGAAGCAATATACAAGTACTATTTATCAAGATGTACGCTGGTGGCATGACTCATCAGAAATAAATGCAGCTACTCTCAGCAATATATTTTCCTCTAGGAAAGATACTTACAACAGGAAAGCAGAGTAAGTTAAAGCAGGCAGGCATAAAATGAAACATGAAATTTCCCCCATCTTGCAATTTCTGCAATAAGCATAGGAATCAACCCATCTCAAAACCCCTGCCTCACAGCCATTAAACCAATTTATTCTTCTTCCCCTATCCCATGCAGAGAGCAAGAGAAAAGCTGAGCCAAGTCTAACCCCTTGCTTACTGAAAACAAAGCACCACCATTTCAGATTCTAACAATGAGCTTTAAACACACAGAAATTTAGATCAGATAACACCTCACTTCATCTGATTTACTTCCCTACTCAGCTAACATAAGCATCATTACTTTGTGGCAATTAAAAGATTCCACCTTCCCCTGGATCACTGCTTGATCCTGCATTTAAAACTAAAATTGACAGATCTGTAATGCCAGGCAAAAATCTCAGTTCTCAGCAATCTCAGCTTCCCCTTTGGTCTGCCTTGGGTAGACAGACAAGGCCTGAACCATCACTACTCCATGAAACCTGGCCTTGTAGATGCATTCTTATCCTCAGCTTTTTTTTTTTCCTTCCACCCATAATGTTACTAGCATTTATATTCACAAATGTAGAGTTTTCTCATTTTCTCTTTCTCTCTCCACATGCACAAGCACATATAATACATACAAAAACATATATGCATGGGTTTAATGCAAATCCCAAAGGGTCTGGAAACACATCATGAACCTTGCTTCTGAGATACTTGTCATCAGAATGCCCATCTCTCCACAGTGGTGTTCTAGTTGAAATGAAAGACTATGCACATTCAGGTTTTTTTCCTTTCTCCAACAATCACTTATCTAAAGCCAACACCTATACAAATACAGAGTGATTCCTGTGGCTTTTGTAACACTGTTCTTTTTAAACTATAGATTATCTGGGCTTCTACTTGTGACCAATGCTTTGTGCTGCTGGCACAGTATGACTGCCTAGTGACTCCTAGTCATGAGCTGTTGTGTTGTTCATGTTACTGACATGGGAAAACAGCAGTGTCTCGAGGGACTATATTTGTTACTATGCTGGTAAGGCAGAGAAATTTGCCTTTTAACCTTCAGATATTCTGAAGTATTTGACAAAAAGGTAAATTTATTGTTTAAAGGTATCTAGACAAGGTGAAAAAGCAGCAGCAGCCACTATATATTTGAGAAAAGTCTGCTTAATCTCAAGTGTGAAATCTGTTTTTGTACAAGTTGCACCATCAACTATTTTGATATTAAAGTACCAACATTTATCTGAATATGCCAAGTGAGCCTTTATGCCATCTTTGATTACCAAGTAACTGATACTGTGGTGCAGCATCAGCAATGGGAACTACAACTAGGAAGGGTCTCACTCATTAGCTTCTTTGTGTGATCAATTTTTTGTGATATTGTAAAGATCATAAGTAGGAAGAAATAGAATTTCAGGTAACAGATTTCAAGAGAAAAAGAGAAGTAGGATTTTAAATTCCTTTTATCAATCCAGAAAGCCAGTTAAGTGTTGTGAGCTCAAGCTGCCCACAAGTCCGTCAGATAAATAGAGTTTGTGAGTGGCCTTTGCTTGATTACCTAAAGAAAAGTAGAACTGAAAGAACTCTTACAGACTTACCAGTCCACTGAAAAATCCAGATGGTTACTGTAGCATTTGATTTTGCTCCCACTACTGACATCATATGAAAGTCTGGAATCAATACCTTGACCTGTGAGGCAGTCTGTTGCCATGTACAATGTACCTCATTATCGCTAATGCATATATTCTGTATAATGTTTCATGCATATATAATGGTACTCTTTAGAGCCACAAAGTGTAAGAGTTATTTATACCTGCATGATTCATACATAATACCACTAAGATCTGGCTAAGATTCCTCTTTCGCCCAAATGGTAAAGGGCAGCATTTCCAGAGAGGTCATACACTGCTCTTGTCAGCATAAGGATCCATGACATGCAGGAAAGATACAAAAAATGGGTAGCCATGGGACTACTGACATTTAGGACCTTGGGGTTTTCACAGGTGTTTCCTTAACTAGGTACTCATAGGTGAACGAATGCACTGAGCCCAAACTGTGTTTTCCTGTGCTTTATAAGTAAAAGCAAATGGCCTTGATCCTGCTTGACACTAGCCTGTGCTTTGTTTCAAGATTTCATACACCTCTGTAAACAAAAAGATAAAAAGTAGAATAAGAATAAAATATATCAGTTGATGAAATTCATCTGAATTTAAGAGCTGTTATTATTAAAGTTTAACAAGCCACTAACTTTTACAGTCTTCAGACAGCTGCAAATACAACACTCATCTCTGTTAGTGCTTCAGAGCCATCTATAATTCTGCCACAAACATTATTTTCCTAATCTGTCACTGTGACATGATTACACGTCACAGTCACCCTAGCTCTGCATTGCTCCACAGAATTCCCCTCTCTATCCAAGATACATAGAATCATAAAAAAGGTTTGCGATGGAAAAGGTCAAGCTTGACTGAGTTCAAGAAGTGTCTGGAGGATGTGCTCAGTGACATGCTCTGACTTGGCTGTCCCTGTGCAGAACCAGGAATTGACTTGGTTATCCTTATGGGTCCCTTCATAACACAGGATATTCTATGATTCTATGATATGCTTTCTTTTACAAAGAAATTCAGCTACTTAAAGAACACCTGAGACTCAGTTCTGAGTTCTGCAGCTCAATATCTTTTAATAATTTTATTTCGAACCATATCTCCAATGTTTTCTTCTAAGTAACAGGTGACAAGCACAGAAAGTTAACATAGAAACCACTAGAGCAAATGTTAAATGAAATGCACGAGACAGCCATTACTGAGCTAAGTGAACCTCCCACTATCTGTGATAAGGGAGGACTTCAAACTACTAAATCCTCTTCCTCAAAGCCTACAGCCAACTAGCTTATGAAGATTCAGCCTCCTCACAATGAGTAGACACATACAGCACAGATGCCCCTGTTCAACACTTAAAACCTGAGAAACCTCACTCTCCTGCAAGCTAAGATTTCCCTCCTCCTCCTCTTTTGCAAGTAGGTATATGTAACCAGCCATCGTACCAAGGCGAAGAGCTCTGCAAGCAACGAACTGCTCCTGCAGCTGTTCCCACAATGTCTCCCTTGAGAGTGCTCTGAAGTGCCAACAGTTCAACATAACTTCCACACCACTTCTTCTCACTAGTTTTTTCCCAATTCCATTTAAGAGGTGAACTATAAGACAGGCAGAAAGCACAAATATAACCATCAAGGGGAGAATAGTTTCCCATTCAGTTTCTTCTTTCTTAGAAGCCAAGTACAGTGAAATGCATGCATCACAATGTTTTATTTTAATCAATTTATATATCTATATCTATATCTAATATATCATCTATATCTAATATATCATCTATATCTAATATATCATCTATATCATCTATATCAAACCACCTCCACCTCCAGACTAGCTGGATTACTCAAAACTGAATGTTGCTTCTCTCTAGCAGCTGGGGACTCAGGAACATCGGAACAGAAACATGCAGGGTCTCTGCAGTTGTCTACATTTAATTACTAATCACCTCTCATCTATCATACTGCATAATCTCAGTACATAAGAAAAGACAATACCTTAGCTGGCAACACAACAAATCTCAAGGGTTTCAGTACAGGCTTTCAAACCCACTCCAAGGTGATGAAGAAAAGGAGAGCAGCTAACTTTGCTGACTGACCCATGTTACATAAACATGATTTTCTTGGAAATCTCTTAGCAGTAGCATTTTCAGACATTCAGTAGGGTGCATTCAGATGAAGCACTGCAGTCCAGAGGTTAGGGTGGTACTGTTTGATACCTTAGAGCTCCTGGATTTCGTATCTGGCTCTACCAACAACTTATTGCATGGCCTTGCTTTAGACTCCTCATAAAGAGATTGATTTGCTGCAATTGTGAAATACTTATATGGATAATCAACTAGTTATTTTCCTATCACCCCCTGTCAAGGCATTTTCTGAGGATTATTGATTTTTAGCATGCAGCCCAGACCCTGAAATCATCCAGCTGGTGCAACTCTCTCAGAGAAAAGCACTAACTTGTGAAACTGTGGTTTCCAGTGGACTTTCTTGTCTAGAATGCATTCACATTTGACCACAGAATTCTTCCACAGGCTAAAAGCTGAACACCATACCTTCTAATTTTGTAGTGAAGGATAGGTCTCTTCAGACAGAGGTGCTGTACTCTAACTTGAGAGTGATGTGCTGTGAAATCTAAGCTGAGTCACTTACCTCTTGGCCTCATTTTGCCCATGTTTATGGAACGGAAGCATTACTGTTTTATTGGAAGCATCATCTCCAAGGCTGTTCTTAGGGTCAGCTAGATTTAGCTGCTCATTACCTCAAAGAATCTAAACTATGCCAGCATACCAAACAGCCTACTCCAAGGTATAGTGCCTTCTGCAAAAGAAGATATGTGATAGCTTGCAAAGAGAAGTGGTGGGGCTAGCTACAGACTGAAGCACCATCTACAAATAAACACCAGGTATCTTTTACCAATGGCATACTTCAAGAAACACCACTCATAACTGAATTCAGAGGGAAGAATCCTTTTCAGAGTATAAACGTGCCCCACCCCCATACTTATCAAGGAATAAATTAAAGGGAATATTTTAGCCCGTATAATCATCACTACAACTATCAATAGTAGCTGCCTTAAAACCAACTTGCAAAACGAAGCCACAGTGTTTATTGCAGAATAAGGTGATCAGTAAAATGGGTGGAGAGTTTTTAAAAAAATCTACTAGGAAGTAGCTTTTATTGATATGCCCTAGATAAAAACAATACGGTCTAGAAGTGCCAAAGGAACAGGTATCTTCAAGACTGAAGGTAAAAAGAAGGTATATGTGATTTTATTGGGGCTGCTTCTAGAAATAGCAGGTATTGCTAGTGTTAGGAGAGACCCTGGGATTTTTTGGGTTTGGAGTTATTTGGGGGAGGTAGGAGGAGGTAAGTTCCCAGAAAGTTTTGCTTTAAACATCATCTGAAAGATAGCAAGTCCACTTCATTTTTTTCTTACAACCAGCCACAGGCTCAAATCTGCCTGAAAACCACGTCATCTTTTATTACTGAAAGACTTTTGAAGCAAATAAGTACTGAATCAGGAAACAAAGGCAGTAGGATAATCTAGTAACAAAAACAAAAGTTTCCGTGATTTTAAATGTGTGGTGTTCAGCATCTGGCACTCTTTCTGTCATTGTCCAGGCATTTTAGGTATTATTCATTACAGGCTATATAAATTACTGTAACTTCCTCTTTTCAATTTTGCATA
>VXBZ01000935.1:153756-288166 GCA_013399135.1 Heliornis fulica
GGTCCAAAAATCAGACAAGGGCATCTATAATAGAAGTGTTAAACATATGTGGTTATATACTGTATAAGATTCATCACAATCACACTGCCCCAATAAGCTCTGGGTAAAGCTGGTCATCACTCCTTGGCTGAGGTGCTTGCTTGGAACATGGAGAATAGAGATACTTTGTAGCCTATTCCCTAATTCTATTTATATATTTCTAAGAGCAATTTTTGGTACATTTCCAAGTAGCTTTATTCATTTATTAACAATGTGAACTGGGATATGTAGATATTTTTCTCTGTAGTCCTCTAGAGAGCAAGGAGCACAAACTTGCACAAAGTAAGAGCCAGAAAATGAACTGAATGAAAGATAAAAATCCAACAGAGTAAATTAAAAATGTAAGAGAGGAAGAAACCCCAATAAATTGCTAGATATATAAGTTATTGTTATTGAAAAGAATAGGTACGCAACCTCAAGGAATAACCTAGCAATTTAGCTTCAAAAATACTCAATTAACCTTAGGCCATGTGTAAACACATTGTTAGGAAAGCCTCCTTTAACTACTTCTTCCCATATCTATGTCTCCTTTGCTAATTAGCAATGTGAAGAAAGAGTACACACACCCCTCCCCCCACATTTTTATCATTGCACTGTTCAACTTGCCTGATTTGATGGCATAATCCAGTGTTTGACATATGACATATGCATCTGCAAGATCATGTTACAATGTAAAACAATATTACCAAGCAACCTCTGAATGAGGAATACATTAATAAGGACTACTTGAATCAGGGAAAAAGTTGAATAAAAACAACAGATCCTTTTACTACTTCTTGGGGTTGGAGCTAGATGATCTTTGAGGTCCCTTCTAATCCAAAGCATTCTATAGATTCTATGTTTCTTCCTAATAAAGGTGTTTGAAATTTCCCACTAAAATAACTTATTTCAGGCTATTACCATTGTAAAGTTAAAAATTTTTAGGCTGATGTTTCCAATACTATGTGTCTGACTTAAATTGTTCATTTTGTGAAGTTTAAGTTTCAAAAGAATCTCTGCTCCTTCAACAGTGTTCCTCACCCAAGATTTCCTGAACCACAATTATTTCTATACTTTAAAGAAATATTTGTGAGCAGCTGATCAAATTAATTCTCTCAACCCACTTAAGTGATTGTTCTACATAAAGAACAACATTAACAACCTTGGGAAGGTTTATTAAGTGATGTGACATTCAACTGGTACAGCTAGAAAAATGAAGTTTTAGGGACATATAAACCCTTCCATCACATCCCAAAGGGGGGAAAAAAAAAAGTTACTTCACTACAGCTTTCAAGGACAAAACCCCATTTCCCCAAAAGCCTGCTGGCATTTGTCTGGTAGATGGCCTAATAAAAGTGATTATCACCAACCATAGAAATCCTGCTTTGATCTTTAGGACAACACAGCTGCAACAGAAATAACACTATTCCCATCAGTTACTGTGTTACCTCAGTAGCAAGAGTGCAGTTACAGCTATGAAATTTCAGTCTTGTAACAGCCTAGAGATGTCCCATGGTAGAATCTCAAGCTTTTTTGTTTGCTTGCTTGTTTTGGTAAAAGCCAACGAAGTACTAAACATCCAAAACTGTTAGAAGAACATTTGCACAGTCAGATACTCAAAATAGGTAAACATAACAGTTTTGCTATTCATTTTTACTTGCCCACTATAATCCCTATGATATGATTTGCAGAAGTACTGAGCATTCACAGCTGCAACTTACAACAGGAGCTATCCTTAAAAATATTAAATACCATCCTGTACTAAAAAAATAAAATAATTTAATAACAATAATGAATTTGTCCCAAACCCATGCAAACTCTTAAAATCAAATTCTGATCCCTAATAATCTCCAATATATCTGTGTGCATTGGTGATGACAGCACAGACAGATACACTGTCAACCCAATGAGGACTTGGATCAGTAGCATAATTATAAGCTTATAACCCTGTGAGCATAGATACATAATAATACAAAAGCATTACTCAATCTATAATATCATATTAATAATTTACAAAAAAGAGCAAACTTTGCCCCAAACACCAGAGTCTCCATAAAAAGATAAACTAGCCTGAAACAACAGAGAGTAGCATTGCATCAAGATGCAAAGAGAGTGGATGTACACGGTGCTCTGTGACATTTCAAAGAATGACTTTGTCTCATGCTCTCGAGTCAATAATGATGGCAACAGCACAGTGGGTATGAGACTGAACCCTAACGTTGAATCAATAACCGCTATGCTGGGTCATGGCCCTGCATCAATCCAAGACAGTTTTGCATTATGATGTTGCAACAACTTGCATGATACTGCAAGGTCACCTTGCATCAGTTCAGTGGTAGTATGCCACGATGTTGAATGAATATATAGAGATACTTTCTTGTGACAGTAAATGGGTATAAAGAGTTGCTAAATTTTGACATGACCATCACAGAGTCATCATGCATGGTATTAATGTTGATGAGTGATGAATCCTACGTCACAAAGCCATTGAATTTTCTCCTTGCATTCAGGTGAGTCCAAGTCCTAGCTAGGCAAAGCTTTTCTCAAAACAGAAATGGCACCCCTTTATCCAAATCTATCCTTCCACATTTTCACTCCAACCTGCATGGGCAGCAGGTACTTTGTTCTAGAACAGTTTTTATCTGCTCAGCCATTTGACTGAATATGATTGACCTCACTACAACCCATAGAGAGTAACAAGATTCAAAAGGAAACCACTGTGACAGGGAAATGGCCCAATTATGCTGAGCCTAGATTTTTCCTGGCAAAACAGATTCAGAGTATAACACATCAAGACACAGAAGGAAGCAGACACCCAGTGATTGCTGTCGAAGGAGGAGAACAAAAAGATGGCAATTATTTTAATCATCTTCCAAGAGGTGGCAATAACGTTTCTTATAATTGCAAAGAGAAGCAGAAATGTCAATAGTTCCAACAAGCCTTTCTTTCTGAATGAAGCCTGAATCAGCTCTTCATTTAGGCTACTGAAGCATCAACTATTCCCCATTAAACTATACTTGGGTCAGTCTGCTCTGGTCACACTCAGCTTAGATTGAAGTTGAGAGTGATAATTACCGTAAATCTACATCACTTTCCTAGGGTGAATTTGTTTCAACTTGTTCATAGTATTTCCCTGTGTATGTTTCCTTATATTTCCCTATTATTTCTACAAACATAACTGCTGTTTAAGTAGGATTTTTTCTGATCGCCATTCCACAGGTTTTTAAACAAAACATATATGTTTGTACCAATAAAATATAAAGTGGTTGTTTTAAGCAAATACAGAAGCAGCCCAGTAAGATAGCATGACAGATGGCACAGCAATTACTAGTTCTTTTGTCCTCATTTTCAATGGCATCTAGTGAGCAACAACCCAAGTTGGCAGTAGAACTTGTACTCTTCTGCCTCTACTCTGTGTGTGTGTATTTGATAGGAATCACAGAATCACAGAATATTGGGAGTTGGAAGGAACCTCGAAAGATCATCCAGTCCAGCCCCCCTAGGGATCTTCACTAAAAATCAGTTTGAAACTGGCATGGGCTACTCTCATGTATTTTGAGGAATAATCAACAGAACAGAAAAATGTAGAAGAGAGGAAGAACATAACTCTACGCAGTATTCTACCTTAGGCTGGACATGAGAGCTTCACTGCAAGATTTTGTGCACACGTGCTCTGTCCCTCTCACGTCACACCCAAGGCTCTTCCCTAAAGGATTCCAGGATCAGTATATATCCTCTCTTTTATAATTTTCACAACTGCTAGTGCATTTCTTGTATACAGATCCAAAACAAGTGTATGTAATTAAGTTGGACCAGCAGTGAATGTTAAAGAGAGCTTGTTCAAGTCACCTAGTTTTGTGTGTAACCTGTTCTGCTGTTCCCAGCACATCACTGCATATTTCATTTTGACAGTCTATCCTACCCTGAGTGCTTGATCTGAAAACGTAGACATGTTTCAGATGAAGCAGAGGTTAATTACGACTGAAGCCATTAATGAAGGCTATCAATTATTAATCAGTTGGTCCACTATTATCTTTTCCCAATTACAAAAGTAACTGTAAGGTTTTTATGGCTGATGTCATCTCTTAGCAACTGTGTTACTCTGGTTGTATGCTTACACTGCACAAGCAAAGTAGGAAAATATGGAACGTTTTTAGATGGGAGACTTGAGGAATAATTCAAGGTGAGGGACACAGAAAATTATACTACTTCCTACCTCCAAAACCTTCCTGACCACTGCACTGCAGTGGGCTCTGGTCTTACACCCAAGTCACTGACTGCTGTTGGTAATGAAGCACTGAACCATGAGGTACTGAAGGCTTTTATGTAGGGTTTGCATTTTTTAATAAAGTTACAGCACCACCTGATAAATTTTGAAGTAAATATGTCAGCCAAAGTAATATATGCCTCCTAAGAAATAAAGGACCTGACAGGTGTTTGCTACAGACAGGTATTTTTGAATAATCATAGACAACTTTGAAAGATGTCAGAATATTAGCAGGGAAAATTATCATCAGAAGAGGAAAGCAGAGCTCCAAATAATTGTCCTCACACATGTGAAATTTATTTCCCTTACAAAATAAATCCATCATTGAAGAAAAATGTTTAATTAAGAGGTATTAATAGAAACATGACTTTCAGCAATTTGTATTATGCTTTTACTACCACGTTAAAAATGAGAGCCGGCTCAGTTGTGAAATCATCATTTACATGAAGTGGTAAAATCCTCATCATTTGTTGCAGAATAAGGGAAAAAGACCTGGAAAATGCAACACAGAATCTATCTTGAGAGGAAATTATTATTATCTTGATCTTCTAATACAGCATTCTTCATTACCACTAGATGCACGGTATCTTTCAGTGGCCATTTTTCAAAAGGTCAAGATGCTTTTTATCTTATTTGGATTATTTGCAGCGTCATAGATAAAAATTTAACATGAATGATTATGCGTTTGTTTTATATCATTACATACCACAGTAGCCATTTTCCAATAAATCAGTATACTTTATGTCATGAACTGGAAAAATGACACTTATTCCTCCTACACTCCAGGTATTATTAAAAAAAACCAACAAAACAAACACCAACCTAAGCCTTCCTAAATAAAAACCCCTACTGAATGGGCATTATTAAGCATTCTACTTTTAACCGCTGTTCTTCTTGCATTAGAAATATAGAGAGTATCTTTAATAAGCAAATACTTAGGGAAACTTTACAGATGATATGCAACCACCATTGCATTCTTGTAAACCCTTTTTATCCTACACACCACTTCAAATGGGTTTGTGCTTGCATACACTTTTCTGGCTGACCTTTGGCACCATTTACACATTAATTCCTCTTTGTATCGAGTTTCAGGAAAACCTGGACCACTTTTAGTTAGCAACTTGTATTATTTAACTTATAAAATCATCATAGAATCACAGATGACAGAATGGTTTGGGTTAGAAAAGACCTCAAAGATTATCTAGTTCCAAAACCCCTGATGTGGGCATGTGCACCATGCACCAGAGTTGCCCAAGCCCCATCCAAACTGGTGTTGAATACTGCACCACACATGGGACATCCACAGCTTCTCTGGTCAACCTGTGCCAGTGCCTCACCAACCTCACAAGAAAGAATTTCTTTTCTCAACCTCGGCTCTAAATCTAACTTCCTTAACACAATTACCCCGTGTCCTATCACTCCATGCCCTTGTAAGCAGTCCCTCTCCAGCTTTCCTATAGGCCCTCTTTCGGAAGACTGATAAAAGGTTTCCTTGGATCCTTCTCTTCTCCAGTCTGAACAAGTCCAACTCTATCATCTCAGACCTCTCTGATCATATTTGTGGCCCTCTGGACTTGTTCCAGCTCCCTATCTTTCCTCTGAGAACCCTGGAGCTGGATGCAGGACTCCAGGTGGGGTCTCACAAGAGCAGAGTAAAGGGGCAGAACCACCTTCCTCAACCTGCTGGTCACACTCTTTTTGATGAAGACCAGGCCTTGGCTGGCTCTCTGGGCTTCAAGCATGCATTGCCAGCTCATGTTGAGCTTCTCGTCAATCAACACCCCCAAATCCTTTTCTTCAGGGCATCTCCCAATTTTAACCTTGTTCCAAATGGACTGCATCATCCACATTTCCCCACATTTTGAAGACTATACACTCTTCATCTAAATTAGTATTTTTACCAGTTTGCCCTCCCTTCAATAATGCCACACATGTCAATGAGGTCCCCAGGTCTGAAGGAGTCCCCCACAGGGCTCCAAATGCAGGGACAGAAACTGACAGTATGCTTGCATGCAAAATTCTAGAAAGAGCACATTGTGTACAGAAGCATGGGTTAAAATGATATAGTATGCTTCTTCATGCTGGTCTCATCCATGCTTAGTTAATTCTGTCAGTCTAGCAGAAAGGACAGAAGTAATAGAGAAATCCAACAAAAACTACCAAGGTTGTTAGTAAGACATTATCATTACAAACCTTCAGACCTAATATTGATCTCAAGGAAAACTCTCAAAAGAATAGTCTGTTTTTATCAAGAATAATCAAAGCACTTTCAGAAAAGTCAGACAACAGAGTTGTTTGTATTAGTACAATAAAACACCCTTTTACCTTCAAACAGTAGTCTTTCCATACTTTGAAAATTAATTCCAGGTCCTGTGAGGGTTTCTAGATTCTTTTAAACCACTAAATGAGTATCGTTATATTCCATGACTTTGTCTACATTTGCCAAAAATCTAAGAGTGAGTTTGCTGTTCATCCTTATAACTGCATGTTTCCAAGCATGCCATCCATGCTCTACTAACAAACAGCTCTGACATGGGAAGGAAGATGGGATGCACAGATCATAAGAAGCAGCACAAACCCAGACAGCATGAGATGAAGTGATGAACCTTTGAAGACTACATTTTACTTTATTGCAGACATAGCTATCTTGACCTATTTCCATCATTATTCTAAAAAGAAAAACAAAAACAAACAAACAAAAAAACACCCAAAACCCCCACTTTTAGATTCAAAGCGTTCTTTAGTGTTAAATTTAGCTGTATCCTATGTGGCAAGCTCAGGTTTACCAACAAAGAATTAAAGGAGTTTTACCCTCCCATTCGCACAGTACTGTACTGCTAATGCTTGGTGGTGGCTTGAACTCCTACCCAGTCACTTACTCAACTTTCTAGTTTTTCCTCTCTTCTGCTAAAGAGGACAGAAGTGAGAATGCTCATGGGTCAAAATAAAGACAAGGACATCACTTACCAATTACCATTGCAGCCAAAACAGACCAAGCTTGGGGAAATTAATTACCTGTTCATATGTAATTATCTCTTTACTGATTTGGTTTGTGGAAAACAAAAAGACAAACATTAAAACATAAGGGAAACACCTCTCCTCCCTCTTTCTCAGCTCAACTTCATTCCTTCACTGCAGATTCCTCTCCTCCTCCATTGCTATCACAAGTTATTCTCAGTCCTCTCTGAGAGACAACAAATGTGCAAGAGGTGGAGGGAGTGGGGTGGTATGGTCAGCATACAGTGGTTTCTCTCTGCTGCTTCTTGCTTCTTACAGTTTTTCTCTGCTCCAGAATGGGCTCTCCACAGGTCAGTTCCTTTGGGAATATCCATCTGCTCCAGCATGGAGTCTTCCACAGGCTGCAGTGGTTTTCTGCTCTGCCATGGAGAACCTCTTCCTTCTCCTCCCCTACTGGTGTTATATCTGCTGTTATATCACCCTTTTCCGCAACAATGCCTCTACTTGGCATTTTCTGCCCTTTCTTGAGTTACATGCTTTCACAGATGCCACTGGTCTGGCTGTGAACCACAGGGCTCAGCTGTGCCCTGTGGTTCATCCATTTTGTAGCCAGCCGAGTCTGCCATGGGGCATCCCCTGGTCTTTTCCCACTAAGGCAAACTTGCAGCTGCCACCTTGCCCTTTAAGCCCAACACACAGTTTTACATAGATACAGTCAACATGAAAAGCAAGAGGCTACTGTAAGAAGCTATATTAGTTTTTTTCTTTGTCATCCAAGGAACCTGCAACTATTCAGTGACTATCATGGGTGATGAGTGCCACCTTCATGGATACTTCCAAATAGGAACTTCTTTCAGCGAGCACTGGAGAGTATGCATCGCGAGTCAAATCCTATTTAAAAGTCATTTAAAAACTAGAATTTGCCACTTTTGCTCAAGACAGGGTTTTATTCACAGAAGAAATAAATGAGAATCAGGCACCACGTACATCTCACAGTAGCAATATCAAGGAGTCTATTGGATTATCATTGCTTTGGTCTCAGTGATGTGTGTGGGATTGAGACCAAGAGTTATACGGACAGAAATACCGGAAGTACTATACAATATGTAAGTGGGCAAAAGGGTTCACATTCCTCCTTTCTGCCTATTTCTAAATTTTAAAGTCAAAATACTCTTTCACTGTGCCTCTGTAAAACACTAATTTTCCTAAGTATTATTTCTTTCCACAGCCAGTTTTGTAACATGATTTTCATTAAAGAAATTAAATGAGTCTGCTAACAATCAGCTCTTGTGAAAGTTGTTCAAAGTAATAAATACAAGAAGAAAATTATGCAGTCTCACAACCAGACAAAATCAGTACAGTTAAAATCTAACACATCACAAGAAAATCCTTTCAGTGTAACAGAACAATGGACTAAATTCCTGTTGTTAAAACCCTTCCAAAAATGTAAGGGTGCAAAATCAAACCTTGGAAATGACTGAACATTCTGTAAACTGAGTATGTTCTGTAAAGCCTATGTGTAAAAAGGTACTGACAGTCCCATGTTCCCGGTATATTGGATGCTGCAGAGTGCAAGCTTATATAGTCAGTGTGACCAAACACCCTTTTTGCAATGACCCTTCCTACCCAACTCTACTACACTGAAATAACACTACCCAAAGGAAATCTCTGTGTCTTTTTGATACCCCTCCTACTTGCATAGGTTAAATATCTTTCAGCAAATTCCAAACTTTTTCTATGTGTTGCCCAGCTCATTATACAATCAAATCCAGTTGCTATTGAAAAGTTGCATTGACTTCTTAATTCTGTCATGGAGATACACTTGATTCTACTGGCAATGCTGCAACATGTGTCATCCACCTGAATTATACCAAAAGATCATTGCCCACTGAGAGTCTAGTCTTTCTAAATATATTTGGGATACGATATACCATCAACAAAAAGGGTAATCCACAGATAACAAGACTACTTGTAAGACCTGTTCTAGCAAAGACACAGACCAGATCCTTTCCTCTGAAACAAGTATGTAATGCCTGCAAAGTTAAGTGATCTCGTTCAGATCATTAGTTAAAATAGTATACAAAAACCTGACATGGTTCCCTACGTAACTGATTAATTTGACCTCTTAATGCTGAGCAGCACCATACTAAAGGGTTTTACATGATCCAAAACCTGAAATCCTGTATGTGGTAGTGCCTTTCAGATGAGATTGTATAAAAATAATACAGTAAGAGAGATATAATAAGATAGTAAAGGAAGTCTGAGCCAGTGTAAGATACTTTTGTTTGTCATGCTTAATAATTTCTATTACCCCGCTTCCAGAAATGGTACTCCTGACATCAGTAATTGACAGGAATAAAGAATAAGCTAAAACAGGGGCTGTGTGCACTGAAAGTAAATTTGGACAGTCAGAGCTGGTAATATACTTGGTTATCAGGTACAGGCAAAAACATGTTCAACTGATGCTTTACACTGATCCAAATTATTCCAGTTATATGAGGCAGTCAGTCTCTCTCTGTAAGCTGCAAATTGCTTAAACAAAGCACCAGGAATTTAAATGTAGCAGGGAAAAAAAAATATACCAAGATATTTAAGAGAGCTTTCACACTACTTAAGCTTTACTTCAACTTGGTTTGAGACTGCGTGTTTGCAGTCTCCCCAGCCCCAATTCTTTTACATAAAGAGTTGGAATAGGAAAATGCCTGTATCATACATTTAACATAAAAGGCTATCAAACCAGCAGGAAGCCTTCAGTTTAATCATGCTTTATGTAATGAAAGGTTAACTAACAGGAGAGACTTATTGGCACCAACTTCAGCCTTGATGCCCCAACATACAAGCTAAGCAAGTTCAGACACCATCAGCACTGAAATTGAGAGAAAAAAAACAATGACAGCAACAAAACCACCACACACTGTTGTTTTTTGCTATTGTCAAAGTGGTCCCTGGATATCATGGGCAGGAGATGTCAGCTACAGCAACTTTCCAAGGACACTATCCTTCTTCAGCTGTTATTGTACCACTCTCAGGATGGAGAGGGAAGCACAGTGAAACCTTCCAACCTAAGAAAAAGTGAACATTCAGAGCCAGATGGCTCTAATTCTGAGGCAACAGCTACATAATTTCAACTCTAAAGGCCTCAATTTTCTCATTCTATATGGACACTGATGTGTACCTTTCAAAGTATGTTTGTGATATATTGTGACTGTAAAGCTGTTTTAAGGCTAAATGCATACATATGCTTTAGGCATTATATTAACTATTAAGGTAATGGTTCTGAATAAGAACTGTGCTGCTCTCTTGAAAACTTATGGTCAGGGAAATTCACAAGAACTTGGATGTTTGAGTTCTGGCCAGACTCTAGTTCCATGCACTTCCTTCTCAAAATTGTCTCTAGTGTCCTGGTAGAGTAGGAAAATGCGGCACTGCCTTTCATTTCCCGTATAAAACTGCAGGACCAGTCTTTTTTGTTCCCTAGAACAGCTGATTTGCATTTCAGTCAACTGCGTATTGGTGATCAAAATATCTTTTCCCTGCACTGAGTTTTGAAATATGTTAAATTCAAAGTCATAGAACAAACTGTGTGCACCATCGTTTGAATTAGATCAAGTTTACATTTTGCTAGTGAGACTCAATAGTAAGTTCCTCTTTAAGAAGTTCTTCCTGGAGGCTTAATACTGAAATAATTCATTTTGCTGTAGCTGATGTAGTACTGAGCAGTTGTTAACCTTTGATGAGAAGGTTAGATCAGGTACCAAGCTGGGGTAAATTAAAATGACAATTGCCCTTGTTTAATTGCTTTTGAGTAGTACTCAGTATGTCTGAATATGCGGTGAATTATTATTGTACCCTGCTGCTATCCATTAACACGAAGATCAAGAATTTTATTTTACTTTTTTGTGCAACAGCAGAGAAGGTGATAAAGGTTTTAATTACAAACAGATTTAATTTAGAATCTATTAGTGCAATTTATCCAGGCATACAGAAGCAAGATGGGGTGGTCTTAACAAGCTCGTAAGTTTAGCACATCTTGTATAGGACAAAAATCTATATTGCCAATTGTTAAAGTCCACAAATATAAAAGAAAATTAGTCTCTCTCAAGATAAGCACTAAAAACCTCACACTTGGCTCCAAGTCTTCAGAATTTCTCTGGAGATTGATCAGGTTTGTTTCTTTGACCTAGTTGGAAAAAAGCCCACACTACTTCATTCCCTTGGGTTCAATATTTAGAAGGAAAACATTAAAAAGCAAAATTTAGGTTTTCTCAGAATCAAAAGATGTCCTCATATCTCCTAATTTACTCACTCACTGACAATAGGACAAAATGTGACAATCTCAATGACTTGTTCCTTTACTGAAAGACAGTAAAGGCAATTCAGCTCAAGTTTTACTGAAATTCTGATATATAATATAGCCCCAGGTGACATATTCTACAGAAATACTATAGTCACAGGAGAGAGCAAAATAAATATTAAGCACAGTATACACAGTATATAGTGTAAAAGAGCAAGCAATAACATAACATTTATTGCCGTATGAAGTGTTTGGATAGATACTGTGAAATGCTCAGATTTGATCATTTAACACCTAATAGGGTTTGTTGTGGTTCTATGTTTTGCTAAGACAAACCTTGACAAATTAAACAAGTTTCAAGCTTCAGATTGTATTTGAAATGGAGACTATATATTTAGGGATGAAGCTCTCACATAAGCCCATTATGATTTTTTGCTTCTAAATAGGAGTGGATTTTTTCTTTCCCTGAAGTACTAGGGTCTGACTTTGAGATGTACAACACTAAAACAGGCAGGTGAGTATTCTGAAAAAACACTGTTAATTTTGTCCACTATTCCAAATCTTGATCATCTTAGAAGTCTGTTTCCTTGATGACACAATAAGGCTCTCTTTTAGGTAGTCTATTTATTTACTCATATCTTTAATCCAGGTTTCACTAAATTACCCATGTAACTTCCTATTAATTCTTCCTCCATCTCCTCCAATTCCTTATTTTCACTCTGTTGTCCAGCTGAACTCAGCTGCTCTGCAGAGCCAAAGAACCAAGATTATTTTTGTGACTCTAATCAGACTAACTTGTAGTCCAACTGGCAATTTTACCACTCATCCTAACATTGCCCTACCAGCTCTTTCTTCTTTATCTCCAATCAGCCTCACATCCTTCAATAACAATAGTGAAAGCACTAGGATCCATGCACAAACTGTCGCTGAGTGAGGAGTCCCCTGTATCAAAGAACTGAGCTTACATGCTTCCTGAATGGTGCTAAGGATCTAAAATCCATCATCTTCAGCCACAGGACATCAGCGTGCTATTTCCCGCACCATTGCATTCAGCTACATACATTCATTCATGCACCTGGTACAGTCACTGGCAAAGACTGAGGCTCAAAAGGTCAGTGAGATCACTCGATGGGGCATAATGCCAAATTGAGCCAGTCATGAACAGGCACACTGGGGTGAGAAGATCCTTAACTTTCAAAGGCTTAGTCTCAATTTACCCTCTCTGACCACAGACACTCTTTCCCAAGAGCTAATTAAAAAAATAAATAAATAGATGGACTATTCCTATGCCTAATACAAACTCATCCAAATATATTAAAAGTGGATTTTAACCACTTATCAAAAATAAAACCAAAAGTAACAATAACATGTTTTAAAGTTGGTTTGAAAACTGAAGGTCCAGTTTTTTTTTCAAATTAGTTTTCTTTTACTAATTTTCCTGTGCTGTAGGGAAAAATAAATGCAGCATGCACAAACACATGGGACTTCATAGACCCAAAGAGTTTAGAAAAGGACAGGAAAAGATTGAGGGCATTCTGGGACAGGATCCTGAAGTATTTAGATAGAATGCTTCCATTAAAAAAAAAAAAAACAAAAAAACCTAAAAACAAAAAAAACCCCACAAACAACAAAATCAGGATCTTGGCCAATTTCACACCAGCTGACAAAACAGCCACTGACATGCACACCCCAAATTTACGGCTCATTCAGATATAGCCTCTATTGGGCAAAATAACCATGCTGCAGTCTGATATATTTGCCACGAGTTTTTTATTCTGTAAGCCTGATATAAACGCCAAGCAGTTATTGCTCCATTTTTTTGCATGTACGATCTGCATATAGCAGCCTCTGTACATTAAGTATTTTCAAAGTACTTAGTCTGGACAGAGGTCCTCTTCCAGGTGAGGGCAATGTGTGATAGGTTGACCCTGACTAAGCACACAGCTGCTCATTCACTTCTCCCCAGTAAGATGGGGGGAAAAAGCAGAAGGGCAAAACTGACAAACTTTTGGGCTGACATAAAGACTGTTTAATAAGTTAAGCAAAGCCTCACTATATCCCATTGGCAGGCTGTTAATCCACTTCAATGTTGATTAACACAGATGAACTTAAATCATCTTCTTGGGATCAACAACAGAAGTGTAGTGCAATTAAGATGCAAGCCTCAGATGAAGATGACAGCTATCCCAAGCAAAGAGGAAGAAGTGACTTACAATTTACATTTATTAAAGATAAATAATTACTGAAAGTAGGCAAACACTTCTGATGTGCTCTCTGATGATGCTCAAAACCCATTTGCAGTGCAACAGAATCACAGAATATCTCGAGTTGGAAAGGACCATAAGGATCATCAAGTCCAACTCCTGGCTCCATAGGACCAGCCAAGTCAGAGCATGAGTGCATCGTCCAGACGCTGCTTGACCTCAGTCAAGCTTAGTGCCACGACCAATTCCCTGGGGAGCCTGTTCCAGTGCCCGACCACCCTCCCAGTAAAGAACCTCCTCATAATGTCCAGAGGAAACCTCCCCTGTTGCATCTACATGCCATTCCCTTGGGTTCCATCACTGGTCACCAAAGAGAGGAGATCAGTGCCTGTCCCTTCTCCTCTCCTTCGTCAAGAAGCCACAGACCTCAGTGAAGTCTCTTCTTTGTCTCCTCTCAGTATCCTTTTCTCTAGGCTGAACAACCCAATAGCTCAATGTTTGTTAGGGAGTCTTCTTCATTACTGGTTGTTCCCAGAACAGTACTACTACCTCAATCCTCATGGTGCTAGCACTGATCCCAACCAAAGCTAAGCAGAAACCTGGACAGCAGAGATTACGCTAGGGAGTCAGGATACTCAAGGTGCTGCAGTGTATGTGTGGGCAGACAGACTCAGGGAAGACTTGCTTTTTCTTATTAAGAAAAAAGAATGGTCTACATCAAACCCTATAGCCCTCATTTGAAGGCTAAGCAATGGATCTCTATTAGCTAGGGTCTACTTAGGCAAAAGTACTCCCAAAGCCACTAACAGTTTTTCCCCAAACCTAGAGTTTACTTTTTACAACGAATGCACAAACTGGACCACTCTCACACCTCCATTCTGAACAGCCAGAAGCAAGATGACAACTTACAATACACATAAAAATGAAAAACTGCACAATAAACCAGCAGTGCATGTTGATAGGTGATTTTCCATAGTCATCACGAGAATGACAACCATCATCACCTGCAGTTGTCTTCTCTTTCCCATTTGATCTCTATGAAGATTTGCGCGTGTTGTAAATCCAAATACAGGTGTAGTAGTGCAATGAACATATAGAAACATTCAACCACAACTCACACACAGAGACTTTTAAGCATCCACTGTGGAAGGCAATTTTCTGGTACAGGTTCAGACTTGGTGACTGAATGACTTGTCAGAGAAAAAAAAATGTCTCATAAGAAGGAATTTGATGCCGTAACACTCTCATTCTATGTGCTACAGTCTGTTAACACAAAGAGTTTGTTTTTCATATAGGACATTGATCTGGATGGCGTGCCATCCATTTTCACAGGGCTGCCAGTTTATATTCCATTGTAAATCAGGAGAGAAAAGTTTCAGAGGCTGTAATTTTTTGTCATAAAAACAGACGCCTTAGTCAATCAATTTCCACAATATCTGAAAGACTCATAATTAAAAAAAATAAATCCAAACACAACTATAAATTATGAAAGCAAATATGTAGCTTGCCAACAGGGTATATTCCTTAACACACCCTCCCCACCCCCAAAACTTTAAATTTTACAAACAGAGATTATGATGAACTCTCCATGAAATACATGATATTCAAAAAGTAGGCAAACTATTAGAAAGTCTCCTTAGCAGAGTATAAGTCACTTTTACTATCTTAAAATAGCATCAGATCTCAAAAAAACATAGCATATACTATGACTTTTAGATTAAATTTTAGTTTAGTGATGGACATCAGAGAAAACTGATGACCTAGTGGCTTTTGTCACCTGTTCCCATGAACAGAACACCCAGCAAATTGTGAGGAGGTCAGAATCCAATACATAGTCATCCAAAATAGTCTGTGACTGGAACATCAAGAAAGGCCCCAGAAGAAGAGGTCTCCCCAATATTAATCCAGGAAAATCCCTATCACTTTCAGGATCATTAACTATAATTGTATTATACATTATGCATAAGTTACATCAACACTGGTCTTCCCTGTTCTGATACCTACTTTTTTTACATAGTTTGCTTTATGCTTTAACTATCTGCATTGTTAAAACTTTATTTAATTATCAATTTAATCTGATTTCATAGCTCTGATCTTCAAATTTATTTGTCCCATATTTCTAATTATAACATGATCCATGATGCCTTGTTTCTCTTGATACTTGAAAATGGCCTAATGGAAGGACAAGGTTTTTAAGAAAGGAAGACAGAGTCTTTGAACATGATAACACAAAGCATAAGATAGATTTCAGTCCATTATGAAAGATCTTGGTCTCATGGAAAGCTTTCATGCATTTGGCTAAGAGGTCCCATACAGTCTTGCATTTTAAGTGGCATTTGAAGATGTAACTTTTATTTCAGATTTCAACGTTTTCCAAAATAAGCCTGATGTAAGCTCACTTTTGTGCTTTTGAATCATAAGGCAGAGATAACAAGGTCTTAGAGACATTTAAGAAGCCAATAACACTTTAGAAGTTCCTCTTCAACTTTTATATTGTATATAACAGCATGAATCTCAGACTACATTCTTTATTTGAACATTTAGGTAGAGCCAGTGATATGTATGATGAACAGGAATACCATACTCAGAACAGCACAGCAGCATACCTTTGCTCCTCATAAATGACTGGAAAATCCACCCGGACCACAAAAGAACAAGAGAAATTAAAGCTGAACTAGTTCTATATTTGCTGCTAGGGAACATCTTCAGGGATAAAATTGTCCAAACTACACAGGAAGCAGTCAACAGAACTTTTGGCATTCATATAAACCATAATTAGTAGCTTTGATTTAGATACCTGAAGTAATCTGAAACTAGCATCATGCCATTCAGAACAGTTTGAACAAAACAGATTTAGAGAAAGCAGAAAAATTTTCGTTTCTTTCTAAAACTGAAAAGAAAATGACTTTTTTTTTTAATGAGTGCTTACACCTCGGGTTCAATTTGCTTGATTTGTTTTAATCTATTCAATAAAATTGGTTATACTGTTAAAAAAAAGTTCAATTGGACTAATTTTTAAAGGGTAGAGTTAATATTATTCAAGAACGTGATATAGAGAAAATGTTATATGCCTTCATTATTAACGCTTAAAAGACTAATTGTGCTAGTTCTTAATGCAGGATAAAAAAAAAAAAAACTTTTTAGTACTTCTGTCCATTTCCCTCTCTAACTTCCACTGATTACCACAAAGAAAAGCCTGACTTCCATTTTCTCTGTAACATCCCATCAGGGAGCCAAGAACAAAAATATCCCATCTTAGACTTCTTTTCCTCAGTTCGTGGAAACTCCCACCTCTGCACCTCTCCTCACATGCCAGGAATACCTTTCTCTAGTTAACTGATACTATTTCACACATGTTGTATCATAACATCTGAGGAACAGTCTCTTGCTCAAACATATGTAACCACCTTTGCTTAATGTGAGTTACAGAATTTCAACCCATAGGCTTAGCAATTAGGGTTAGCACTGTTTGTTTTTACAAAGTATTCCAGGATTTAGGTGTTTTTGTGTTTTGCTTTTTTCTTTAAATGGAAGAATTTTATCTCACTTTAATTCCAGCACCAAACACACACTGTCTTTGGATATGCCACAGGAATTGGTGACAGTCTAATGGCTGAACACTGTGTTCTCACCCATTCAAACGAAATTAAAATATAAAGCTACTTAAAATGCTGGCAATATGTCCTAAGTCCTGATCCTTGTTTCAGAACTACCCTGCAACTTACTCAGTGCTTCAACATGATTCTGAACATGGCAAACTTCAGCAGCAGTGTAAGACATTCACTCATTCATATTAGGTCTGTTCTGGCCCCTGTCATTCTCCTGTTTACTTATATCTTCAAGTTTCCATGAAAATTGAACAACTCCCTAGCTCATCCAAAACCTGCAAATGGTCCAGACACCTTTAGCTATTAATTAATGCCTAAAACATTGGAAATAACTTCAGCATCCAGTAACATGACCAGCTTTACCTCTATTAATTTCTAGGCTACTTTGCTTGCAAAGGAAAACAAAGTAAACAACCTCTCCTTCTCCCAAAGCACCACATAAAAGAACAAAATCCAGATGTTTCTGGTTCAGGTGTTCTCATTTTCTCAAACAATTTGACTCCCTAGATCCACCTTCACCAAGGTTTCTCTATAATAGGTATTTTTGCAAAAAAGTCTATTTCTTCCCGCAAATCCATGTTGTGCTAACATCAAATTCATATTGTTTTGAATTATCCCACTAGAGCAAGCAACAGTTTTATCAGCTTGAGGATCTGTTCTCACAAAGCCCAAAGTCTATCATTCCCTTTCATTCTTTGCCTTCTGAGAATAGTGATACTCTCCACCATAAATTCAACTGCATTCAAGGCTGTACATATGTCCCAATAGATTAACACTACCACAAAATATTTCTACATTTTTAATAAATTCTACTACCATTGAATCTCAAGGATTTTTTTAATTTTTTTGCTTCCCCTACACCACATTTTCTGGAGCCTTGTGCATCCCATTCAGTAATTCCACAAAACCCTTAAGAACCACCTAAGCCAGGCTGATGAGTGCTCAAGATCTAGAAAACGCAGGGTATATTGCATGTGCTGTTTTAGAGTAGCAGTTTTCTTGAAATGCATATTCAGTTAAAAGAAACAACCCAGGTCTGGCACAGACACGGGCCTATCTATACTCACTATGTGCAGCTGCAGAAAATCGCCAAGCCCAGGGGCACTGTCAATCCGTACAAGAATGCCATCCTTCACTGTTGTGCTGAAGCCCACAGCAAGACGGTCCGTCCTTGTGCTTGGTCTGTCATTAGCTGGCCAGGTGTAGAGGATGAGACCTCCACTCTTCCCAAATATATATGTGGCACCAGCTGCAAAACACAAAACAAAGGCAAAAGTATTAGTTTATTTGCTTAGTTTATTTGCCAACAATGGTAATAATACTATGCCTTCCACTTGGAAAGACATAAGCAAGAATATGCCCTGTTAAAGGGGTGAAATTAATGCTTCCTGCTGGCCAGGCTACTGATAGCACTCAGATAAAGTTCCAGGAAAATTGAGTACATTACAGAAATACATATTTCCAGACTCAACCAGATAACAGAAGAGGATAACACATGCTAAAATCCTTTGATTTCATGGAAAATGACATTGTGAACTGTCTTCGATATTGGAATTGTTAAGATACACATGAAATGGTGGTTTAGATTGCTTTCTCCAGTTTCTCACATGTATTCCTTCTAAACTATTGCAACTTTTCCTTTGTAGAGCAATTGCCCTGGATTACTAGACACTTTTTCTGACGGAAGTAGGTATCAACATGAAACAGCTTTTTAGAAGACAAAATATATCTGTTTCTTCGCCATTAACCTTGCACCATTAGACTCACTGGCAAACAATGTAACTTTCACCTTATAGCAAATTCATCCTTCAGATGATCATGGGGTTGGGGCTCACAAGCACTCCCAGAGAGTAATATAAATGTGCACGTACATTATTCAGAACCTCCTCATCTTCCTATACACACTGCAGCAGGGAAACTACAAACAAGTAATCTTCCTCTTAAGGTATAAATCACTCAAGAAATTTGTTCTGTATACAATCTGAAGGGGTATATTTTACTAATTACTAAAGTCAAGCAGCATTTAAGATAAAAGTACGTGAAGAGCTTATAACAAGAATGAGCAATTTTGTTAGTGGTAATATACCAAACAAGACCAGATAAACACTGCTGGGGTTGGGGAGAGAACAAGAAGCCACACCTAGTTTCAGAAAGAGAGGATTCATTGTTATATGGAAATGCAAGGGGAATATTTGGCAGCTCTCCTTGAGGCTGGACTCGTCTTCAGCTGTAAACCATTCACACAAGGTCGGAGACTATCCTTATCCCAAAGCCATGGAAAATAGGGCTAAAATTGCTGTCCTAGACTCAAATCTACAGGCATGCCATGAACAATACTTCTCAGAGCTTTAACCACTTACTGCACCTCATTTTCTGAGCACTATCACAATAGGTCACAAGCTACAGAATAGTAAGCAAAAAACATCTCCCATTACTGCATCAAGGATGAGAAATCTGCAGAAAGTACAGGCAATTACTGGGTTCATTTTTTAATGGCAGTGCAACCACAACTGATGATTTTGTATTTTACCTGCCGCCCCCCCCAATATACCAAACAGAAACATGTATCAAGAATCCCTGAATGGAGTAAACAAAATCATATCACAGAAGCATGACAGAATGATTTGAGTTCGAAAAGACCTCAAAGATTATCTAGTTCCAACACCCCTGACATGGGCAGGGTCACCCTCCACCAGACCAGTGTGCCCAAAGCCCCAACCAACCTGGCCTTGAACGCTGCCAGGAAGGGGGCAGCCACAGCTTCTCTGGGAAACCTGTGCCAGGGCCTCACCATTGTCATGTTGAAGATTTTTTTCCAAATATCTAATCCAAATCTACACTCTTTCAACTTAAGGCCATTACCCCATGCCCTATCACTCCATGCCCTTGTAAATTGTCCCCCTCCAGCTTTCCTGTAGGTCTTTCAAGAACTGGAAGGATGCTTTAAGATCTCCTTGGAGCATTTTCTTCTCCAGGGTTAACAAGCCCAACTCTCTTCATCGCAGCCTGTCTTCACAGAGAGGTGCTCCAGACCTCTGATCATCCTTGTGGTCCTCTGTATTTGCTCCAACAGGTCCATGTCTTTCTTTTACTTTATTTTACCCCAGAGCTGAATTCAGTACTCCAGGTAGGGTCTCACAAAAGCAGAGCAGAGGTGCAGAACCCCCTCCCTTATCCTGCTGGTCACACTGTTTTTGATGCAGCCCAAGCCTTGGCTGGCTCTCTGGGTTTCAAGCATGCATTTGTCACATTGGACCTGTCGTCACCCAAGTCCTTCTCTTCAGAGCTGCTCTCACTATTTTCCACTCAGTCTGCACTTACGCTTGTGATTGCCCCAACCGTTGTGCAGAACCTTGGACTTGGCCTTGTTGAACTTCATGAGGTTCACATAGGCAGTTATGATAAATGTGATCCCATCTGTTTTTCTAACTTCTACACTTGCCTACAAAGCTGCATCTCAACTAAAGCTCTTTATGACCTTGATTGCAAATAAATATTACACATTAATAGAAACAATTGGTACACTTCACCCTCACTTAAGAGGTTTCCTCTAAGACACCTCAGCAGACATTATGAAAACAGACATCGACGACTCAGGCACGCAAAAAGTAAATTATTTGCTAAGAGCTGACACAATGACCAAATTAAAATGAATCCACATTTGCTTCCCTTCAGGTCTGTTCCCACAGGAACATGCGCTCAGTAAATTCAAAAAAATCTGACTGAAATCAGGGTTACATAGAAAATTTCACTAATAATTCTGAATTAACAAGCAAGAACACTGACATTCTGGAACTGACTATTGTTACCGTTTCAGAATGATTGATTATACAGACTGAATCTCTTCATTCAGCTTTGAACTCAAGATGGAGGAGACTACTGCAAAATATGTAGAAAGGGGTTCTGCTTGTTCTTTTGTTTAAATGCGTCCTCAACTGTATCTTTAACCTCTTGGTTAGAGCTATAATTGAAGATTACTGGCCAGTGAATTATCTGTGTCTTCTCCCCCCAGTGCACAGGTATATCAACAGCCTGCTATGAACTACGTTACAAATATCCTTCTTCAGTTTATCAGTTTGTCCTAAAAGTTGTATTTGCATTATAGAGTAGGCAAGGCATAGCAATGTTAAGTAAGAAAAGATGAGTTTACTCATTGTTGATGGCATCATAGATTAAAACTCACTTTACAAAATCATTCTCACTTGACTTCCAAGTTCTCCTCATTTTCTTTGTACTGGTTATCAGACCTTTCAGCAGCTGAGACAAGCTTGGAAGAGAGTTCTTCATTATTTATGAAGACAGATGATTTCTTTGCCTCTCTAAGAGCCATTTGGCTGCAGGTAGAGCACGTCAGTGCTCAGATGAGCACCAATTAGAACCAACTATGTCTTCATGGGGTTGTTATGTGAGCTCATTTCCACTCACGGAAGTTACTTCTAGGCATAACTTGAAGATATTCAGTACTTTAGGTTTGGGCATGAAGATCATTCACAGAATCACAGAATACTAGGAACTGGAAGAGACCGTGAAAGATCGCTCAGTCCCCCCCCCCCCCTGCTCATTCAGACGCAACAACCAGAGTGGCGCTGCACAGACTAACCCATTAACAGCAGTTGGGTCCTTATTGTCCAGATTGGACTTATCTGCATAAAGACAGATGGGTCACTTGCTATACCTGTGCTCCTTCCCTTCCCCACCTTTTTAACGGCATACAGTGTACCTAATGCATTCTTTGGAAAGAGATATTAACATTGTGTCAGTACTACTCTGTCCCCAGATTATGAACAAAATAGTCACTCCAGTCTAAAAACATAAGATGAAGACCATCAAGTAAAAGTGGAAGAGGATGGATAACGTGGGTTACTACCACATTGTGATCATATAAATAAAAACACCTCCACCGTACCCACCCCCGCATCAAACCCAAAACCACAACACAAACACACTTGACTTAAATGCTTCTATTTGATGTCAGCAACTATGAATGTACAGAGCTTAAAACTCCAAGAGATTTGACCAAGACAAAGAGCAGAATCACAGATCATGGACTTCAGGAAAAGATTTCAGCTTCATCAGAACTTGACAAGGCCTGAACAACTCTGGTTGACCTTACTTTATGCTGGTGTGAATGAGCTGGTTGGATTTGTTTACCTCCAGAGGTCACTTTCAATCTTAAATTGCTAACTATCCTTTCTTTGAGGTGTTGCAGAGAATTGTGGATTAATTAAGCAAAGAACTAGTTAAAAAAAAAAAAATGGATGAACTAAAACTATTCAGCCTGAGATCTCCTCATCACACCTAAGCTTTGTTACAGACCTCTTTATTACACTGGAGCACATGCTTTTTTCCAAGACACTTTCTATTTGAGACTGACAATGGATAATACACTGTTAATGAGCAGCCACTTGATATTATGTTGTCCTCATTGTTCAAGGTTTAGTCATGTACCTTCTTGAATAAATACAACACCAACTGTGCCTTGAAAATAGAAAAATCTAAGGGACTGATTAATTTCATTGTATTTATTGTTAGTGTTTCACCACTTCAACTATGTAACACTAATTTCAACCTACACTGTGCCAAAAAGAAGAAAGCTAGAACTACACGGTCCCTTCTGACCCAAAGTAGTCTATAATTCACTCTGTGATTCTATACAAAAATAAACTAATAAAAGAATCAAAGATATGAGCACACAAAATTACTTCCCCTGTCAGCTGTGAGAAATCCCACTTCTCACAATGCCCTGGGCCAGATATACTGTACCAACATGCTAGAACAAATGGGAACAGAATATGATGAGCTACTCTACTGGGATGCTGTCTACAGAATTTGGTCAGCATTGGAAGCTCAGAGAAATGAAGAAATATATGGTGAAGGAACACTCCCTAAGGATGTAAGCTACTAGGACACCACTACATGTTTAGCATATACAAAGCTTATAAGCCTGTAAACTTACAGCTTGGCAGAGTGGCAGTTGACTTCTCCCAGAAACGACATAACTTGTAACTATAATTTAGAACTTCAGGGTTTAGAGATTTAAACATTGGAGAGATGGATATGTTGCAACACACATGACATTGTTATTATTTAAAGTCTGCGTATCTAGCTTAGGCAAATTATGTATTTGCTAGCTATATTCATGGACAGAGCTGTTAGATTATTCAGCTTCAGTCAAAACAAAATAGTTTGAGGCAAACACTCATGGAAAATTCCTAACAGAAAACTTATAAGCAATGTTATAAGCTGCAGCATATAAAGCCTCCTACTGAGTTGTGCTAAGAAACATTTAAAGTTGGCAATGCCATCTATAATTTTAAATCAGTTATCACTTTTTCCTCATCATTGCCCAACTTCAAAAACCTATCTTAAGGAAGTACCCTTCAATCAACATAGTACAACTGTAGCAGCTATATCCTGTCTAAAACTAATCCTGTAAAGCAGTAGAAAACAAGTCTGTCATATCTGCACAAGATATAACTTCTTTTGTGCCTTAGGGACCCTGTGAATCTCCCCACACTAAATATTCCATTACAAATTTTCTATTTGCATCTACTAAGCCTTCAACAGCCTGTTTTGCCTTAGCTACAGCCCAACAAACACACTCACTTCCCTATGGCCAGGAAAACACAACATTTGGCACATATTATAACGATGTTTATACATCTAAGCGTTAACTGCAGCAACTGCACACTGAGGTACGAGCTTAAAATACTACGAATGCTACAGTTCAGATTCTACAACTAAAAAAGTATCTTTCAGATGATAATTATGAGAACCCAGGCAAATTTAAAAGCTACAGCAATTACTTGAGTTCTCACCAAAATTTACGGCCAAGGTCGCACATGCCTTCATGACAACATATTGTTGCACACATGATCTCAGCTGGGGTAATATCACTGAACTGTTTTCATTGACAGTTAACGTAAACACTTAGCTACTGATTCAGGCATTGAGGCAGGGGTGGGGTGGAGAAGAAAAGGCCACAAACAATTAAACACTTAAGGAATGTTCTTTCCTTCCCCACGCCCATGTATGGTTGACCAGGTCTGCTTCCCTTTCCTTGTCTCCCCTCCCGGCTGCAGCAAGACAACAGCCTGAGCAGGAGGTGAGGGTCAGCACACTGAGGTTTCTCTCCCCAATTCCTTGATTCCTTCTTATTTTCTATGCTCCAGCATGGCTTATCTACGAGCTACCATCTTTCAGAAGTGTTCCTGGCTCTTGTGTGAGTCTCCCACAGGCCCCAGTCCCCACAAGGATGTCCCTGCTGCTGTGCGAGTCCCTCCCCTGGATCCAGTCCCTCAGGGATGTCTCTGCTCTAACAGAGCTCATCCACAGGCTCAGATCCCTGCCCTGGGCTGCAGCCCCATCACAGCAAGCTTTACTCAAAACAGAGCAACTCCTTCCAAGAAAGTGTTTATCTCCAGCATGCCCCCAGCAACATCACCTTAAGCTTCTTCCATGTCTCCCATGGAGATATCCACTCATAAACCCTTCCATGCAGCCTGTGTCTTCTGTCCCCAGAAGCTATTACCCTTTCTTAAAGGTGCCCAAAACAGCAGCACTGTGCCCTTCTCTGATGCTTTCTGGCATAGGGTGTGTTGTTTTCATCCACATCAGAACTTCCTGTGACCACACAGGGAAGTTCATGACCACCTCCCACACTGGGTGCTCTTCAGCTCCCTGCCACTCATGACCCAGTACAAACATAAATATCCAGACTGTAGTGGTAATCCACCAAAACACGAGGTATGTAAATTTAATAGTACCTTCCTACCTCAAGTAACATGCAAGATAAGGCATATACCTTCCCCTCAGTTATGTATTCTCTTGCACTGAATTCTTAAAGTATAGCTACTGTTTTACTTAACATTTTTGTAAAAAGACTAGAGATTTATTTTTACATTCCTTGGTGAGGGGAGAAATGTTAGACATGCAATTTCTGAACTCAAGACTTGTAAACATGCAAAAGAACCCTACTGCACTTTCCTTACCCATTGCTTGTTTAGGATTCTTTAGATGCTCTCCATCCATATTGTGCCTGCTTTATGGTCTTACTATATTTTCTGATTGGTCCAGTAGTTCTGATGTGTCTCTTGGGGTACTTCATATGCTGGTGTAAAGGTCCTACCATGTTTACTAATTATTCATAACCTTCTGCTCTCTAACAAGAGGCTATCAGTTCAACTACAGGAAAGTTTGTGATGATGGCATTTTCCTCTTCTTTCTTGACAGGAAGCAGATTTTTAGGTGATTTTCAAGAAGTAATATTGTCAAAAGAAGGAATTAGTAACACATCCTGCCTGACCAAACTAGTGGCTTTCTATGATGAGGTGACCACATCAGTGCACACAGGAAAAGCAGTGGATGTCATCTACCTGGACTTGCGTAAAGTCTTTGACACAGTCCCCCACAACATCCTCCTCCCTAAGCTAGAGAGATAGGGATTTAATGAGTGCATCGTTCAGTGTATAAGGAATTATTTTGTTGGTTGCATCCATCAAGTAGTTGTCAATGGCTCGATATCCAGATGGAGACCTGTGACAACTGGTATCCCTCGAGGGTCCATACTGGGACTATTTACTATCTATGTAAGCGTAATTGACAGTGAGGTTGAGTGCACCCTCAGCAAGCTCGATGACACTGAGCTGAGTGGTGCAGTTGACACACCAGAAGGATGGGATGTCATCCAGAGGGACCTGGACAAGCTGGAGAAGTGGGCCCAGGTGAACCTGGCCTTCAACAAAGCTAAGTGTAAGATCTTGCACCTGGATCGGCGAAATCCTTATCACTAGAGGCTGGGAGATGATGAGATAGAGAGCAGCTCTGCAGAGAAGGACTTAGGGGTGCTGGTGGATGAGAAGCTTGACATGAGCCAACAATGCACACTTACAGCCCAGAAGACCAACGGAATTCTGGGCTGCATCCAAAGGAACGTGGCCAGCAGGTCACAGGAGGTGATTCTCCCCCTCTACTCTGCTCTTGTGAGACCCCACCTGAAGTACTGTGTCCTGTTCTGGAGCCCTCAATATAGGAAGGACATGGAACTGTTGGAATGGGTCCAGAGGAGAGCCAGAAAGATGATCACAGGGCTGGAGCATCTCTCCTATGAAGACAGGCTGAGAGAGCTGGTGCTGCTCAGCCTGGAGAAGGCTCCAAGGAGATCTTACAGCAGCCATTGAGTACCTGAAGGAGGCTTATAAGAAAGCTGGCAAGGGGCCCTTTAGAAGGGCATGTAGTGATAGGACAAGGGGAAATAGTTTTAAGTTGGAAGGGGGAGATTTAGATTGGACATTAGGAAGATGTTCTTCACTATGAGGGTAGTGAGGCACTGGAACAGGTTGCCTGGAGAAGTGGTGGCTGCTCCCTACTTGGGGGTGTTCAAGGCCAGGTTGGATGAGTCCTGATCTAGTGAGAGGTGTCTCTGCCTATGGCAGGGGGGTTGGAACTAGATCATCTTTAAGGTCCCGAACCATGCTATGATTCTGTGATTGTACATTACCACAGTTACATGAGCAAAGCAAGACCAAATTCACATCAGGAAGGAAACCTCAGTAGCACCTATAATTAACAGCCCTTCAGTCAGCAGGTCTTTAAAAGGGTAATTAAATAATGGAGACCTGATAGTTTATGCAGGCTCTGTAAGTCTCAATAAGAAAAGGCTGAAGTTTTGACAAACACGGAAATAATAAAAAAAAAAAAAGTAATGGTGACCCTTATCTTCTTGTACCCAGACTAAGCAGCTCATTTACTATTTCTATCACTAGCAAAGGCACTAGGACAGGAATGCAGCTTAAGATACTGGTATGAAAGCAAGTGAGAAGAGGTCAGGCATACACCTGCAGAAACTCAGTAAGGAGATTAAATTCACTGCACCAGGAAGCATCCTTATTTGGTCACATAATGAAAAAAGTATTTCCTAAAACCATCATCTAAAGACAGCTATTCTGGCCTAACAAGTGAAGATGAACAAAGCAACAAGGAAGAACTACCAAGACTGTTCTAATAAAGACCTCAGATAAAATAGATTGGAAATTTTGCCTGAAATCTAATCAGATTAATCTGATCACTGCTCCAAAATTAAGGTCTCTTCCGTAAATTCTCAACTTAACGTAATCTGTCTAATTGACCACTCAGTTTCCAGTCAGGGAAACAACATTGGCATAGCTGTCCAGGCTTTAAGTTAGTCAGACAGTTCAACATCTTATTTATTTATGCTTGCTACACTCTTGCGGAAAAGCCAGAAGTGTTTTGAACACCAGCTCTCAAGAGGGAGTTAAAGCAAACAATACAGAGTGAACAAACCTGAAAAGAGCACCACAATTTCCAAAAGGTTTCTCACTATTTACTGTTCCCCAGAAGTTTCTCAAATGGCAACACAGCTGGTATCAGTTGATAGTGTACATTATCATCAAGATGTGCATTGGATGAGTAAAAAAAAAGCAAGCTTCTGACAGTTTAACTTAACTCCTTCTGGCCACGTCATATAGACCACATATGCTGTGCATCTCCAAATTTCCTCAAAAGGAATTTCTTGGGAGTAAACAGGTTGAGGGACTGACAAAAGAATATTTTGAGGACAGTCAAAGAAATGCAAGCAACCATATGCATTAAGAACAACAGTTGTGAACACAGGTAAAGTATCGCAATGTACTCTTAAATAGCATGAATGATTAATTTCACTCATTACTCGAAATCACTTGAACTGAGTCCACTCCAGTTCTGCTGGAACATCTCTACTACCTGAAGATGACCTAGCAGGTGTTTCCCATTTCCAAATAGTGTAATTTATTTTTTTTTTAAATTACTACAAGTGTTGTCTACTAAGTGCACTAAGTACAGCTCCTTTGCCTCACTGTTGCATTAGTTGTATGATATTTCCAGCTGACATTATCAAACAAATTAAGAACAGAATAAAAAAAATAAATAAAAGATGGAGAGAGGCAAGCAGACTGAATTTAAGATTCACAAATGGGTTTAGGACAAAGGAAATTAACAGCACTAATACCAAGTAGCGTGTCAACTTATTGTTTCTGTTCTTCCATATTTACCAAGGCTTACTTGTGACATTAGCTACTCTTCTTTCTCCAGTTATAAACTGTCATCCAGTTGCCCTCTTAAATTTCAACTATGCTGTTATCCTAATCTTTATTTTACTCCTCCCAGCTCACTTCCCATCACACAAAATAAAAGTTCTTAGACAAGAGAATGAATCTGAGCTCAGGAGGCAAAAAACAAGCTAGACATTGACACATTCCCTGCCTTCAGGCATATATGGCAATGTTCTTACAGTATTTGGAATGATCTGCAATATCAGGATATCCCAGGGACACCTTTGAGTTACTGTCACTCAATCACATGCATCAGGAAATGGAAACTTAGTCAAAACTGAGTATCATCAATCAGAACAGAAAGTCTGGCTCTCTTTCTCCTTAAGGCTCTCTCTGACACTTGTACATCTCTGCCCGAGATGCTGAATTTTTCACACCCTGAATTTAAAAGGTCTACTAATACAAACACCTACCTGACTAAAACGAAAAAAGGCAGAGGGTATGAAAAAGGTTACAGGAGATAGAATCACCATAATTTGTCTCACTTAACTATTTCGTCACAGTATCCTTCCTGTGAGAAAACACAATGACAAACCTGATACTTTTTTGTGACACAACTGCTGAAACATCCTTTTATTTATCAAGAGCTTTAAATTGCCCAAGAATGAAGAAAACTTAAACCCCTGAAAAATGCAAAGCTTCCAGTCTAATCCTCAAAAGCAAGCTTCTGTGCTTAAGAGGAGTTTTCATGAACTAGTTCTTTTACTTTCAGTAGGCTCACTCTTCTCTTGATAAACCCTTCGAGACACAGATTGAACATCGTACTCATCCAACATCTCTAAAAGCATGGTTCAAGACAAAAATGAAATTCATTTCCTGCTTTAAAACATGAAGGAGCTGTTTCTTCTATGCAAAAATGAGGAGTCAGAAAATCCGCAAGACTAACACAAAAAGGAAGCAGCAGTTCGGATCACGCCTGCTTTCTGTGTTTGTCTTTTTTAACGACAGCAAATTAATACGAGTCACTTTCCTCCCAGTATGTGTGCATCACCCAACAATTGGATCAGACAGTATGCTACTTCTTATTAGTTACACTGCATTAAAAAGACTGGAAAAGGGGGAGGGCAAGGGAGTGTTCCAAGAACTACTAGAAGGTCCAGGACAGCTTATGCTTGAACTACAGATTTCCCTAAATTTGGGATACTGGGAAGATTTTTTTTTTTTTCCACAAATATGAATTTGCCACAAGGCATGTTGGGGATGTTTATAATCTCTGAAGGAATTTAGGGAATAGTTGCTGACTAAAATGGACCCAAGATGACTAAAGGCATACCAACGTGAAGGTATTGCTGGAATATTTTCCTAGTTGCAAACTGTTACGTTAATTTACACTATAGAAACGTAATTTGTTGGACAAAGATCCAGCTAGTTCACTGTCTTGTCTCCAGCACTGATCCTAAGAGAGCACACATCGAAAACTGAGCAGAGCATCCATATTTCCTTAAAGTATGCACCCAAACTATGAGCTTTTTCAGCAATTAACTCTACCTCATGTAGATTGTTTATACAGTAACCCCAAAGAGTTATTATTTCTAAGTACTTATCCAACCTCTCCATGAACACATTTAGAGGTTTTGCATTCAGAATGATGACTTACAAACCTTTAGCAATGATTTGCACAAATCTAATACTGATACAGCAAGATGAACACTCGCCAGCTGTGGGCCCCATCAGCAAAGGCAGCTTACAGCAACCTATACTCTATTAACCAGCCCATAGTCTGTTAATAGATTAAGTGATTATGCTCCTTTACTCAGTGTTTGTTAGCTGCCTCTGGAATAAAGCATCCAGTTTTGGGGACCCCAATAAAAGACAAATATTGAAACCCTGGAGTGAGTTCAGAAGGGCCACAAAGATGAGTGGCTGAAGTCCCTGCCTTGTGAGGAGATGCCAAAGGATTTGGGCCTGTTTGGCCTGAAGGCAACAAAACTTCAAGGAGACCTAAGGGCCGTCTCACGGCACCTGAAAGGAAGTTACTGAAGACAAAGGCAGACTATTCACAGTGTTGCACAGCTGGCAAGGAGGAAGCAGTAGGCATAGAGTGTGTATCTGACTTGCTAGGAGGAAAAAGCTTTCTCTTCACAAGGACAGACAGGCAATCAAACAGGTTGCCCAAGGAGATTTTGGAGTTTCTGTGTGTGGAGGTTTTCGAGATCTGACTGCATAAAACCCCAAGCAACCTGGTCTGACCTCACAGCTGAGCCTACTCTGAACAAGAGTTTGAACTAGAGACTTATGGAGGTCTCCTCCAGCCCAAGTGATTCTATTGTGTGAAAAATACCTTTTTCATATTTGTTCTTGCTAAATAGAGTACATATTCCCTGGTTCTTGTACTGAAAAACATAGTATCTGTATATTCCTATATCCACCTGTCCTCTCAGCATCAACCTTGCCTTGCAGACTTTTTTCATACAAATACCCTCAGCCTAAGTCATCTCTTTCAGTAATGAGACCAGTTGCTTGATCAAATCCAGCCCCCACATCTTTAGGAAGCCTTATGGCAATCTGGAAAAGGTCCACAAGGATTATTTATATATATTTTTTTAAAAACACAGAAAATTGAAAGCATCCTACAAAAAAAAAAAAAAAATCAAACCAAAAACCCATGAAACAAAACACACAACCAAACAAAACAACATAACAAACACTGAGCTTCCACTACAGGAAAACAAAACGCTGAAATGAAGTTTCATAAGAAACAATACAACTAAAATACAAAGTTTAATGGGTGGCAGTGTCCAGAAAAGTATGTCCATTTACTGTGACCCTTTCAGAACATGGTTACTGGGGTCAAGGCCTCAGAAGAGACTTCATTAGGTGCAACCATGACTAAGTTCAATAAAAGTAGGCAGAAGCCTTTCTTAGTTGCATTCTACTGCCAAACAGGAGCTGGAATCTGGATACATTTTGTTATTTCTTAGTGCTTCCCAATAAAAGAGCACACAGCAAGGATGTCCTTGGAGAAGCCCAAAAGGCAGAATGCCAGAGGAGCTGAATAGAGTCTACTGTCAGCAATGAGAAACCCAGTAGTATTCATAGCTCATTTGGGGCTGGGAGGAAGAATAGGGATGTTAGCTCACCACAGTTTTGCAGAATCTGAATGGTAACAAAATGGCCTAGATACAGCTTAGGATGGATGGAAGCCAACCTGCTACTATTGATTTCAGCCCATTCAGCTCTCCCTTCAAAGAATCTTTCTAGTCTTGATCCTTAAGCTATGATTTATCCCATTAAAACAAATAAGATATCAGGAAAAAAAAAAAAAAAACGAACAAAACAGAAAACCACCAAACAAATCAAAGAGAAATGCTGTTCTCTCAGTTTCATTTAGTCACTTCAAGTTTTATTAGCGTAAAATCTTATGTGGCTATAGACTACAAAGTTTTGTTTTAAATTTACATAATCCTTCATTCTTCCTTATATACCTGTTCCCATTTCCTTAGTCATAGTTATTAAAATAGGAAATACAGTTATCATTTACAGTCCTCACTGCAGGAGATCAAACCCACGTTTTCAGGCTTCAAGGCTACAAAGAATTGGGCCAGAAATATTGGCTACTAGATATGTATCAGAGCACCAGAATGTAAGAGTTTTACCAAATTCTACATGCTGTATCAGCATCATAATTTGCAATAGGAAGCAGGTTTTCAGAGATCTAACCTTTTGCTGGCCATTAGTATGGGTTTATGAAAGGCAGGTACCACCTACTCTGACCTTCTATGAAGAGGTGACCCACTTAGTGGATAAGAGATAGGCTGTCAATGTCATCTACTTCAACTATAGTAACACTTTTGACACACTTTCCCACAGAATTCTAAAGAGAAACTGGCTGCTCATGGACAGGTGTACTCTTCACTGGGTAAAAAACTGTGTGGGTGGTCCGGCCCGAAGAGTTGTGCTGAATGGAGTTAAATCCAGTTGGCTACCAGTGACAAGTAGTGCTCCCCAGGGTCAGTAATGGGATCAATTCTATTTAAGATCTTTATCAGTGACCTGGACAAGGTGATCAAGTGGTCCCTGAGTAAGTTCACAGATTACACCAAGTTGGGTGGAAGTTTTCATCTGAAGGACAGGAAAGCTCTACAGAGGAATCTGGACAGGCTGGATTGATAGACCCAGGCCAACTGCATGAGGTTCAACAAGGCTGAGTGACAGGTCCTGCACTTGGGTCACAAGACCCCCCGCAATGCTGCAAGCTTGGCAAAGAGTGGCTGGAAAGAAATGCATCTATGAAAGCTCACCGTTACCAAGGCTCTCTAACCTTCCCCTAGGTCACATAGTGGGAGTGTGTCATGGTTCATTCCCAGTCACAGCTGAGCACCACACGGCTGCTTACTCACACACACCTCCCTTCCCAGCAGGGTGAGGAAGAGAATGGCGAGACAAAGGTGAAACTCAGGAGTTGGCATAAGGGCAGCTTCCTGGGACAGCAAAGGGAGGGGGAAACAACAACTACAGCTCAGCAGTGTATGTTCTGTTAGAACAGAACATAAAAAACTGGTGACACACAATACAAGCAGTTTCTCACTGAAATGTTTAACTCAGACCATACAGCTCAGACCTGTCTCAAGGATGGACTATCCCTGAGCTGCACATCCTGGAGCTGCACCGCCCCTCCCCGGTTAGCCCCCTTTTATACTGGACATGACATCATTGGTATGGAATCAGGTTTGGGTCACCTGTCCTGGCTGCCTCCCACCCCAACTTCTGTTTAAAATTAACCAATCCCAGTTGAACCCAAGACAGAGTGTAAACACAAAAAGCATCCAGAGCTAATAATGCAGTAAACAAGCTATTCTGTAAATAATACACAGCTTTTCCTGCTATTGCCTCCTCTTCTTGCCACCACGAACGGACAGCCACCATTAAGAGAGGTTGCCATACATGAGCATTATACTGGCAATCTGTTAAAAGGTACCATGCCAGAGTAAAAGACAAGCTTAATGGTTGTTTCATCATTCTCACCATGAAGTGCCAATTCTTTAGTCTCTTATGACATTCATGAATGATGCAGAGGGCTGGCATGATGAATGCAGAGCAATTCCGACTGACACATACTTTCACAGAATTTATATCCCTCCTGCACTGCCAGGACAAAAGGGCTCTTGAGCTGAGTTATCATTTGTTCCATGAGAGGATTTACAGTCTTGCCAGCAACTCCTTTTACCTTACTCTATAAAGCGTTTATTTTGATATACTGATTGTGATCATTCAAGAACAACTGTATCTGAAGAAAGTCAGCAGGGGAGAGAAAAAGCAGAGTGGCTCTGAATAACTTGCTCACCTTGACCTGGGATTTCATTCCTCTCAGACAGTTTGCTTTGTTTTTGGTATTGGTTCTTTCCCAGAATCCTCTGCTATCCCAATTACAAATGCAGTGTTACCGAAGGGAGACATCTAATCTCCCATGCCTGGTTACCTTTTTTTTACAAGATAAAAGATTAAGTTTAGCCAAAAAGCCACCCATCTCAGTCTTTTCTTACCATTTCACTGGAAAGCACTTTAGCATCACAATTTTTACCCCACAAGGGCGTGGCCCCCATCACACAGCAGGCAGTAATGGCTCCTTCCATGAGATTCAGTGGCCAAGCTTTCTGGGCTGTATTTATTTATTTTTAAAACAGAAAAAAAAAAAAAAAAGGAAACAAAAATTAGAGCTCAGGAAGCTTCACCACTGAATCTCTATGGAGTAGTGAGGTGATACTGGAGCAAGGTGTACCTGGAGGAGCAAGGTGATGCCAGCATGCAACTCCATAGCCTCAGCGATACTGGGTGCCCAAGATATTCCCATTGCCATGATGAGCACATCACCCTCAAACATATATTGCATGATGCATTCTGGCTTGCAAAAAAAATGCAACATTTCTTTCTTCTGACAAAGGTGACCAAGAACTCTTCCGACTTTGATATTCAGCCACCATCTAAGACTTTCATCACTATTGTTTCCCAAGAAATTTAGCAGCTATGATCTAGACTAAAATGTATCATCACCTAAGAGGTTCTGAGTCTATACCCTTCAGCTGCATGTGTCGCACAAGTGAGGATAATGAAAGGGCTGCGGACTGATCACGTTGATCTAATGATCACAGCGGTTTCCCTACACTTCATTTTGAAAGTATTATGTGACTTCAGGCACAGAAGCAATAAGTTTCTAGGAATATTACAGATAATATCCGTAACATCCTCACAGAGAAGATTATTGTCTTCTCTTACACGTTTTAAATTACACTTTAAGACTACATTTTTCCACCTGTATTGAGTATTTGATCTTAAATGCCCTGTCATTTCCTATTCTTGAAGAGGGACTATACAAATTAAGAGGAGGAATTTAACTTCCTTGTCTTTGAAATAAACGTATCCTTATATTAAAAGGTAATGCATCACATCACACACACAGTGCTAAGATAGACCAGACACAGGTGCTACCCAAACACATATATAGACATGGAGAAGGGACTTCTTACAGCAGTGAGTGAAACATATGGTATTTAATAGGGACAAGAAGTTTTAGAGAGACAAGCTAAATTATTAATTCCGAACAAATAGCTAAAAATGGGTAGGCCATGAACTCAACCTCATCTCCTATTCCCAGTGAGAAACTTTGATTAATTTTGATAAAGATTTTCCTCAGTTATATTTCAAGTATGTATTAATCTCCATCTCTGCAAGCACTGAACCTCTCTATTGCTAAGTAGTCTCTACTGCTTTACTGTGAATTGCCAGCCATAGTACAAGCATTACATTACCAAATCATTTATCTGGGAGACAACATAGGAAACAGTTCTCTTTTAGGTACACCTTCCAGGGTGCCAAAGGTATACGTTTCTATAGAAAGTTCAGTTCTGTGCTTCCTAAAGGGGAAAAAAGTATCTCTCAAATAAGGTGGAAAAATAAATCCCAGTATATCTTTTTTTTTTTTCCTTTCCTCTCCTGTGCTGTAAATGCAAACTATTGATTTACCTCTAGCTCTTTCATGCCTTTCACACGCTTCAATAATACAGAGGATTTGTTCTTCATCCTTTCATCTCCATGCCTGGAATGCCTCTTAAGCCCTACGTTAAGGGTCACTCATTCTTCCTCAAACTGTACCACTTGCATCCTACAGGGTTCTACAGGTGACAGCTAGGGAGGCATGCAAGTAGCACATAATCACATACCTTCTGACTTCTTTGCAGGGTTAGGAAAAAAGGCAACATTTTTATAAATCCTAGTTTTTCAAACTTTGGATAATTTAGGTTCGGTCTTCTAGAATCATCCTTCTATGCGTAATAGAACAACAGTAAAACACAGATGAAAATTAATTTCCAATGCTTGTACCCTGCATTAAGTTGAATTAGCAGCACTGAATAAGGCTGATGGCTCAATCAGAAACCATAATTTCATACTCCCAGAAAACAGAACATGCAGGTCTTCTCACCACAAATTCCTAGAAACAAAGACACACTGAATAACTGGAAGGAACTCGCAGAGGTTACATAAGTTCCCATAAGATCAGATTGATTAGGAACTTCTCCAGATGAGTTTTCAATAGCCTAAAGTAAGGGCATTCAATTGTTACTGTGCTGGCAACTAATTTCAGTGCACTCTACTGTTCAAGTCACAATTTTCTATATTCCATTGTGTGCCCGTTGCTTCTTGTACTATTACTATGGATCCTTCCTCTTTCTCCCCACTTAGGGATGAACAAACTCTGTCTTCTCAGACTGTCCTCAAACGTCATGTTTTCCAGAACCTTTATGACCTTGGTGGCCTTCAACCAGACTTACTTCACTCTCAATACCTGTCTTTTCCTGTTAAGGCCAAACTTGGGTCCTGTACTCCAGACATATTAAGTGCTGAATAGAGGAGAGGAATCCATTCCATTGGTGTGCTGCCTCTGTTCTTGCTAAGGCAGATCACTATGAAATTTGCCCTCTTTGCCACAAGGACACACTGCTGAGCTGAATTCAAATTGTTATCCTCTTTTTCTACACAGTTGCTTTATTCCATTCTGTTAGAAGACTGCCTGTTGTCCTACTGCTCAGGAATTCTCCTCCCAGACACAGGACTTTATATTTTATCTGTCACACTTCACAGGATCCACAATGTTGCCAGTTGTCCAATCTGTTATGGCCTCTGAATTGCAGCTCAGCAGCAACTGCCCCCCAGTTTGGTCACTTGCAAACTTGCTCAGAATGCACTCTGTCCCATCACCCAGGTTATCAACATATATATCAAACAGTACTGGCATTCAGCATCGACACCAAGGGGCATTTACTAGCCATAAACTGCCTGTTGGACTGCCACTGAGCACAGCCCTTTGAACAGCAGTTGAGCCAATTTTCAGGTTCTTTTACCATCCACTTTCTGCAGGAGACTGTATTAAAGTGTTTGCATAAGTCAAGATAAACATCATCTCCCATACCCCTGCTGGTACAAACTAAGCCAGTCTCATTGCAGAAGGCAATGAGGTCAGCCAGGCATAGTTAGTCCTCAGAAAATCCATGGGGGCTATTCCAAGTTGGCTTTTGGTCCTTTGTGTGCCTGCAAGTAGCTTCTAGGCAAATTTGCTCTGTAATCTTACCAGGAACTGGCATTAGGCTGACTAGCCTGTAATTCACTAGTAGACATGTCATTTGCTATTGTTTTCCCCAGTAATAATATTTCATTAATAACATTATAATGGTTTATGTTTTCTTTCTGTCCTCACCTACTTTCCAAGTACCTTACAACTGCTCACTGCATTTATTGAAGATCAAAGTGCTATAGTGTGATGTAGCTCTTGGATCTTACTATTTCTTTCCAACACAGAATTTCCCCCTTCACACGTGCTATTCTCAATATTCCTGTTAAAAAATAGATCTCCTGAAATCACTTTCAGTTTCAGAGCTTGCAAGCATGATTTGATCTATTTAAGGCCCACAAAACATAAACAGAACTTCATGATCAAGATCAATCACTTAGTTCCTCAAACAGGAGAACCTGCTTCTGAGCTATATTGATTAGCTAACTGTTTCATTAAATATATCAAGTGCTACCGATATTCTGTATGCCATAATGTGCTATTTTCTTCCAAATCCAGAGAAGTGTTTGCCTTTTTGTGGGAATGGGCCTAGAAAACCAGCCCATTAATCTGATCTTTTCTCCCATTTTGACTAAGTTGAATGATGTCTCTCATGTACAGTTGAAGCTATACAATAGATCCTCAGATTTTGGTGTTCTGCTCCAAATCCAACATACAACTCTGCTCCTTTGTTTCAGCAAATAAGATTATTTCAGATTTGTTTTTGTTTTCATAAGAGGATGTCATTACAAGATACTCACAAAGCCTGTAGGAGCTGTGTTTTTTTCTGGGAAGTCCTTCCAACATGTCATTCTGACAGCTGTATCACCCCTTCAGTACTACTAAGTATACCAGAATGCATACTTAGAGCAGAAAGCAAATTCCAGGATAAAACAATTTTCTTTCACTGGTCTCAGAAGTGCAGGCTGTTCCATGGGCTCATTTTTCATTGTCCAGAGGCTCACAGGATATTCTGAAAGGTGGCTTCCATACAGGGAAAACTTCAAAGTACTCAACACATTTGTACATTAATTTATTTCTTTCTATGTACAATCACTTTCCCTGTCCGTTTTGCTAATCCTCAAAGTTATTTATATTTAAACAGGAAGCTCTGGCTTTTATTCTCTCCTTTTAACTCCCTGGTAAAGTCATAAAATGCCAAATTGATAATGTGACCATAACTGGCACAACAGGACAGTAAGGTGAAAAATATAAAGGGAATGTCACTCTAACCATGCAACAAGTGTAAATCTGAAGCAATTCATCTCAGGTCAGTGACTTAATTCAAGTACATTTAGTTATAAAAAAGAAACCATGCCTATTTCAGTACTTAATCTGCTTTCACCTTAATTCATATTCAAATAAAACTTCTGTAACAGTCTATTGGGGAAGTACTGGAGGAAAACATACACTGGAAAATATAAGTTGCTATACTTACAAAGTTTTCCAGCTGTTACAGAATATAAAAGAAATTCCTCCACCAATCACATTCTTTTGTGATGTTTTCCACAAGTACCAGGGATCTCTTCCAAAAGAGATCCTCACATAACACTGCCAAAGTAGATTTATACTACACACAGTAGAGCAGCGTAACAGACACTTCTGTCCAGTTATTTTGGCATTGGGCATAGTCTATCAGCAACCAATTACTGTCATAGCAAGAGGAAATTGAAGATTTGCTAGCACTTATGTAGCAGCTAGACCATCCAGTAGAAAAAGCCCAGAAACCAAACAATGCAATAAGATGTACAATCCTCTCTCCTGAGTTGAGTGGCTATATGGTGTGAGGGAATTTAAGACAGTTCCTGTACAAGTTAATTTGCCCTGCTTTATCTACAGGTGAACTACACCAAGTAGTGTGTCTACATAGTGCCATACAGAAAAAAAAAAGACAGACATTGTGTGTTAGTGAAAAACACAAAGACTCCTCACCTTTTCCCACATACATTTTTTAGCAACATGCCAGCATCTTACTTAAGTTTACAGAAAAGCATGAATTTCCATTGTTGCTCAGACCTGACTTTCAAATGTGGAGATTTCCATCATTAGGTACTACATAAATTGTGATACTGAATTCTAGCATGCTTACATACTGTGAACATGTTGGCATAAATTTGTCCTCTTTTTTTTTTTGAAGTGTTTTTTGTGTGTTTTTGTTTTGAGTTTAACCTTTCCCCTTCCACAAAACAAAGCAAAAAAACCACCAAAACCCTAAAGAAATAACTTGAATAAAATAAAAAATAAAATCAAAACCTGCTTTTATTTCTCCAGCAACATTAGCATCATACATTTTTGCATTCATTCTTATTCTTCCTTCCATGCTAACCTTTGAATACAGAAGTGAATAACAACTGAAGTATTTTCTCCTCCAGATCTTAACCTGTAAGACATATCTCCACTAAGACCCATGAGAAGTGAGTTATGGGAATGATAGGGTAGGGTAAGTAGCATTATAATCAGATAGAGCTGTGCCTGGCAATTCCTAGTTCCGTGTGTAAAACATTTAAGGTTGGTCATTGATTAGACAATCTAGAGACTACTGAAATATAATTCAAGCAAACATATTTCTATTTCAAAATACAACTTTTTCAGCTCTCAAATAAAATTATTCTTGCTTCCCAGTACACAATCCTATCACTGCAGCTCCCATTTTTTCTTTGATTTTTCCTTTTGTTCCTTAATACATTCTTTTGCAGTCAGTTTGACACTACAGGGTAGTATCTCAACCATAGCAATGATAAATTAGTTATTTGTTCGTTCAGAATTAGCCCAAGGGGATTCTGATGTAACATGGTCTTTTGCCTGCTGACACTGTGGAAACAAATAATCTGGTCAACATCAGGGTGCGTGTCAATAATGTTGAAGCACAGACATCTAAAAAGTATGCATATTTCCCCATTAACTTGAACTCAACAAATAAACCTATTTAAATTTGAAAAGAAAACCAGATGAAAGTGTCAGCTAACCCTACTCCTCTCTGCTCCAGTATAAATCATCCAGAATTAAAAGGACTGACAGATAAGGTTAAAGAAAAAATGTTCTACATATAGCTTATCTAAGAAGCACATTTGAGAGATGACTATACTGAGAAAGGCAATAAACTTTCAAAGTGGCAACAAAAAGGAACAGCTAGGAGTAATGAAACTGGAAAAAACCACACCCACAAAACTCCACCGAAACCACAATAAACGAACAGCAACAAAGAAGCAGCCAGCTGAATATCAGGGTGGGACAAAGATTTAATAGTGGTGAGCTCTCTCCACGTTTGGTTTTTTTTTCCCCTAAATCTGAAGCAGGCCTTCACACAAACATCTTTCCTTCTCACTTCAAATCCACGATGACTGAATTAACCAAACTTCCACACACTTTTCTAATAGACAAACAGGAAAGCTGCCTTGCTGCAGTGCCCATGAGTCTCCAAAGCACAGGTACAATGCTACTGTTCCTGGTGACCAATGCATATTGCTTTATAACTACTGAAATTTTTATACAGAGCCCATAACCATGGTATCCCAGCACTGTTCAGATGTGAACTTAAAAGTTCTTTTTAAGTGCCAGTTCAAAGAACTTCATCACCAATATTTATTTCTTTCCTCCCCCGACAATGTCTGGAATCTTTTGCTTGGGGAGTTTTGTTTGACTCTGGTTTTGGTTTTACTTTTTTGTGGGGTTTTTTTCCCCTGTGCTGATGTCTGCCACAGGCATCACCATGATGACTAAAAGACCTCCTGAGAGGATAACAAACCCTCAAAGTTTTACTTCAGAGCAGCCTCCAGCTGTTGCAAACTTTCCCCATTTATCTCTTCACAGTCTCAATTAGAGCAATTGCATCTTGGAACCGATTTCCTCTTCCCTCCTACTGAAAAGGCTTTGGTCCACCTGTCAATTGGCATCCTTGCTTCATTACTTGCTGACAGCTCACAACACAGCTCCTTTCCCCTGGCAAATTACTCCTAATAAATTCCTTCTGTAACATTATCTCCTCAGTTCTTCAACACGCAGGCACATACCCTCACGCACTGGGAAGGGGCTAGCTGTGCCGGCTGCCTCCTTGAGGAACTCTGCCAGATGAGGTGTTTGGTGCAAGGGATATTCTCCTGGGTATGCTGGCAGCTTGCTCTGGGATACTGGGCAAGTTTCAGAGGTTCACTCTAACCTTCTGCAAAGTTGAGAAGAGAAATATATCCATATGGGGTGCTTTGAGAGGTATTGATGGAAGAAAGCTTGATTAGTCAGCACACAAATTCTGACAAGGGGCAAGCAAATAAGCAAGCAAAATTGATAAACACCGCAATATATTATGATTGACTGCTTACTCCCAATAAACCCTCTAATGGTAATTTGCTGGAGTCTGAATCAGGGACCCTATCAGACGATGTCTTTGCTTTAATCCCTGTTGTTCATCCCTTATTGCTCTTACACCAATAAGCTGAAATGACAAATACCAGAGCAAGACAGCTACCCAGTCTGTGTCCAGGGATAAATAGAGCCTTCACAACTTTGATGTATCATCTAGAGAACTTTAATCACTGTAAGTGAACCAGACTGTCCGATTCAGAGAAGACAGAAAAGGCAAAAGTCATCATGAAGCATGACCCATACCAACAAAGACTATTATAACTTGCTCTTCTGACAGGTGGGTGTTGTTGCACCCTGTAATTTCAGTATTTCTTAACACTACCTTTATTGTATGGTTCTGTACTACTCCCCACGTATCCATCAAGAAGTGTGCTTTAAGAGGTTTTATGTACATATTTCTCTCTGTGTCTCCTTTGGTTTGATGCTGCTGCATCTAATGCTGCCAGGAAGGAATTATAATTAGCTGCGAAAACACAAGTTTTTAATAGTTTGTCTATGTGCCAAAACACGCTGAAAAATACCAGTGAAAGCAGGATACAACAGACCCATCAACTGACTGCTTCTAAAGAATGCAGAGCACACAAGAGCACAGTGCCGAGATTTTAAAGGTCTTTCTTTGGTAGCACATTTAGAACTGCTGAAATTGTCTCAGTTGACATGGCTCTGAATAAGGACATCTGCTTGCAGGTTTATCATGGAGAGAAGCCACAAAGGTTTTAACTACACTGACTTCAATGCTGCTGCTGCCAAGCCATGAATTTCTAGGGCTAAGAACTAAGTTCACCTTTGAATGGTTTTCACTCCTGGCTCTCCCAGGTGAGGCTGCCAAGAAGATGAGCAATCAGAGTCATGAGTGATAATGGGAACTGCCAAATGGATCCCAGATGCACCAGCTTCTGCCTCTGTTCTGCACAGACACAGCACTAAGCTTTTAAAGGCTAATGTAATGTCACCAAACAGTGCTTGTTCAGCGTCCTTATCTGTGGGGAAGGAGGATTTTCCTCTGTGCTACAGAACACAGAACAGATGCAAAGACCAGAATTAGGAACAAAATTCAGTGTTTCTATTTTTCTGCATTAAAAAAAAAAAAAAAAGCCACCAACTTACCTTAGTGAGAAAAATCTGGCCCCTTCATCACATTAACTGAAACAAACATCTTCAAGTTTTTATTTTATTTTTAAAGTACTTAGTAGTCCAGAGGGCACATGTTTGTGGGTACCAGTAAGCATGTGACAAGTGTAAAGGATTACAACAGACTGACTGGATAAGCCAAACCTCAGTCAAAGTTATAGTTGGGGAAATCGTGTGCTTTGTACTAATATCCCCAGAGACACAAGCCTTTCTAGCCAGTAAGCAATATCTCATTTGAAATTGAAGGAAAAAGGAAATAATACATTCCTCTTCAAATCTGTGTTGGCACACAAAGAAATGGCTTAAAACCATTCATTAAGGGGAATGAATAACGCTCAAGAATCTACAATAAAATTCATGTTTAGACACAAAACCTGACCTTATAATTTAAACAAATGTTTCTCTATCGCTTCTTATTACTCAGAAAATTATAAAGAAAACACAATAACGAAACCTTATAAACACAAGATTTTTGTGACATACTACCAGACATGTGAATACACACATGCCTTCAGTGAGTTCAGCGGAGAGAAGACAACTAGCTCACAGCAGACAAAAAGCATGTATGATTTCTTTTTGCTATCTGTTTGCAATTACTCCAGGCACCCAATATACCTCAAGGGCCAAATACCAGCACCCCCATGAAGCTATCAGAGTTTCAGCAACCTCCTAGCTCAGCCACTTTCTGTTAAAGTGAATTTCAACAAAGACTACAAGGTCACTTTCCACTTTTAGTTAAAGACACTCACATGACCCGTCTTTATAAAAATATCATGGTAGTTTCCAACATACAATCATAACACTGTACAATTTATATACACTTTTCTTATATTTCTCAGTGCTTGGAAATAATACTATTCCTATTTCATGGTCAGGGAAAAAGGCCTTCACTGGTCCACACTTCAAAAAGAGCCTGCAGGTCCCAGTAGACTACATGAAAAAGTGCAGTAGCACAGCTCTTCTTTGACCCCGTATGATTGAAAAAGCTCCACAAAACTACTATGACAGTACAGAAAGAATTCAGAATTCCCTGCTCCAAGATGAGGATCCCAAAGGTGGCCCAGGAATCCATCAAGACTATTTTAAATGGTCTGCAGAACAACATTACCATCAGACTTGTTTCTGTTTATAAGCAGTATAGTGTATTTATGATATTTCTTGATATTATTTTGACAGTAACTCAGTAGTCCGAAGTCTGAAGGCCAGAGAACCCTGTCCACTCCTTACAAGATCTCAGCCATTTTGATAGAGTTCTATGCTGATAGAGTTACAGCTTCTGACGACAAAAAAGCACTAAAAACTTATTTTTATGGAATGGGAGTAGCATAAAACAGTCTCTAGTAATAAAAAATTAAGAGTGACAAGTACTGAAAATAAGAGACAAAAATGACATTTGTGTCTTCGTAAGTCTTATCCCTCCAAACATATGCAACACAATCTCGGCTGCTCTTTAACCTCTTTCAGAAGCAGTTATACGTCCCCACAAGGGTACAATTTCTCCTGACCTACCAGGGGCACAAGCAACACAGACCAAGCTGATAGTTTGATGTTCATGAGCTCATTGTTTAAACCCAAGTAACAGCACTTTCTTTTTTTTTTATCTTCCAAGTCTTCAAAATATCTATCAGAAGAGCAACAAAGCGCCTCAGAAATGTGACCTCCAGGACCCAACAAGTACTACTTTGACTGCAGTAACTGCAATGCAGCCTCCTAACCTCTGCTCCCTGCTGCTCAGATAGGGAGCCCCGAGGTGGTTTTCCACCCAGGCACTGTGTCTTACCACACAGGTCCACATTATGTTATCCTGAAAGTGCAATCTTCGCATGCGACCGAGAAGCAACAAGCTATTCAACAATTACAAAAATTACAGTGAAAAAACCTGCTGCTCAAGAGAAGAAAGGGTGCATGCAAAAATGCACTGAACTGGAAAGGATGCCACAGAGCCCTGCAGCAGAATGGTCTGGAACATCTAATTAGCTATCACTGAATGGAGATTTATTTTAACTCAAAGGCTTCCTTTTTGACTCATTTGCAGAGGTACTCAATAGAGAACAACAAAAATTATTTCCAAATCAAAACAGAAAACAAGTTTGTGGGATATCTGTAAGAGCCATAAAATTCAAACATCTTTACTGTAACCTGAGTTATCTGCATGGCACAGAAGAGGCTCAACTACCATTTCTTGCCTTCTTTTTGAAACACAGAAATAAAAGTTTTCTGAAAACATCAAAGAAAGTTCTGCTATAGTCCTGTTATACACAGAAAGTCTCCTAAATCCCATTTTCTCCCCATACTGTAGAGAGACTACAGAATATCTGGAGAACAAGGACTTCAGAGCCTCTTTGCGATAGTCAAAGGAAATAATACCTTTATTATTTTCCACCTAGGAAGTATAATCTCCTTCTGTTGCTCAAGCGTCCATGAAGTCTCTAAAATATGACTTCTGCACACATTTTCACTTTAGAGAGGAAAATAATATGGAATAATTTCCATCTTTTTAAAATCTTATTACCAATAACAATAGAAAACGGCATGTTAAACCTTTTGAACACACTACACTTGTGCACAGATACTCAGCTCAGAAAATATCCACGGTGAGGAGAAAGAAGCACCAAGACTGTCAGCCCTTTTGAAGGATCTCAGATTACCATGTAAATATTCTTAATCCTCCCTTTAGTTTTCAGACGGGACTAGAAACAGTCAACCATGTGGTGAAAGGTTCTTTTTCCCTGAGAAGTTTAGAATTTTCGGTTTCTCCTGGACCAACAGAAAGGATATGTTTCTTCCCAAGAAAAGCAGGGAGCTCCCACAATGTGCTTACAAGAATTCCTCAAGCTTCGGGCTAAAGGAGGAACAGCTAAATAGTTTCACTTATGTAAAAGCCTGTGGAACTTTGTTGTTTTATATGCATAGTTTGGGGAAAGAAGACAGGCAGAGCATTTCTTACATTCACATCACTCTGGCAAGACCTTCAACAGCACAAGCATCCTTTGGAGCTCACCCTGGGATTTCCTGCTGGCACTATCAACAAAACTCAAAATAAAAGTCTTGCAATACAGACAGATCCATGGAAACTTGCCAGTTTTTACCTGTTTGTTTCATAATGCTCAAAAATTTATTATTAGTGAAACCTAAGTAATCAGACTGCTAAATCCCAACCTTAAAAATAAGTAGTCCTAAAGAGCCTTCACTTCAACTCTCACTGCAAAGGTAACTGCAGCATCACCTGGGAGGTAAAACAAATATTTCCTTGTTACTGGAAACAATGCAACACTGTACTTGCTCCCATATTTACCACAGGTAGATAAAACAAATGTTCAGATTACAAAATAAACACAGTTCTAAGCCATTTAGGATCATTCTTACAATGTCCTTTCCTCCTTACCCAAGCAGATGCTGTTTCTGCATATAGTGAACTCCACTGCAGACCTGCCAGAGGACTCCAAGGCATGGAAAGTCAGTTCTCACTTGAGACTTCCTTAAGGCAAATCAAAAGGGTAAGCATCTATCACTTCCTTACCCTTCCCTGTACATACAAGCACTCTGAACATGCAGATTGTAATTCATTGCTTTTCCTTCCCTTCAAGTTTCAGATATGCAAGTCATGAAAGGATCAAACCTACAGTCTTTGTTTGATCCAAACCCTATTGAGATCAGAGGCTTTGAAACAGGACCTTTAATGTTTGGAAGGGATTTCAAATAAAACTCTAATTTAATTTATTTCTTTTTATAGCATTGGTCTTCATGATGGAGTTATTTAAGGCATAATGAGACAAAGACTTGAAAAGCTCTGATGAAGACTACACTGGTATAGAGGAGGACGCAAAGAATCTTTTTGGGTTTATTATCTGTTTCAGCTAGTTCTCCTTTCAGCTTTATATAAGTAGTATCTGCTAATAGAAGATTTTAGCCAGAGGGATACAGCTGCTCAGGATATCCTCTGTGTTCAGCTCTTATTTAATTATATAGTGTCAACCATTCTTTGGAGAACACATTTAATAGATGATGAACCTGTTTCATGAACAAACTTTCTCAAAAGCATTGTGAGATTTGAAAGCCCTGACGGAGAGCAATGATCTGCATAACTCCATATTCCCTGGGGAACATCACTGCTCTGTTTAAGCTCTCAGCAAAGGGGTAGAAGAGATTCAAAGCCATGCTATAAATAAATACAGCAAGCACAACACCACGAGGTGTTGGGCTAAGAAGAGATACACTTTCTGGCTTGATACTAAATATTCCGATTTCTTTAGAGATTAACATATACCTCTCCATTGCTCTGGCCATTTTCTGATTATTCCCTTCTATAGTTTCCAATCCCACAGTCTCTCTACATGTCCTGATTGGGGTGGGGACACAAAACCCAAAAGTAGTTATTAACTGAAGAGACACCCATGTTGCAGTCAGTGGTCAACTGTGAGCTGCAGTTACTGTCCAGTACACAGAGGAGAGGACACTGAAGGAGAAAGACCCTAGTGAATAGTAGCTGGACAGTAGCACAAGAAACATAAGTAGTGGTATAATCAAGACAGAGGAAACATTTTCCTGCTGTATTGATGCAACACTTATTCTGGCAGTATCCTGATCCATTTATAGGTAGGTGAAACATATTACGGAGAGCTGAATACTTGAAGAAGAGTCTGCAGAAAGGACAGTCTCTGAGCATGTCCAGGTGCACAGCAGCTTTGTGGATGACAGAAGTTTTCAAACACACTCCGTGTTTAATCAGATCCTGACAGAAACTAAGATATTTTAAAGAAAATCCATCAATACAGTATTTAGAGGAAAAAGTGCATCTGGAAAACAAATATGACCCACATATGTGTATGCCTTTAGTAAACCCTGCTTCTATATTAAGCCTTTGTGTCTTAAGCTTACAGTAGTGTCAGCAACACACATTACATTTACCTGACAAATTGTGGGGCAAAGTAAAAGCTATGTAATGAAACTAGACAAAAGGCTTGATGAACTAGTTTCAGATCAAGAAAACCAGAAGAGGAAAATGCCCACAGCAGTCCACAGAAGAACTCATTACAGCCAAGCAGTACCACAAGCTTCCAGCTCGCTTGCTGCAATCAAGAAGCTATAAATAAATGTAAGTCTTCCCATTTCACTGCATTAAGATCTTCCTTCCATCAAGTGATTTTCTAGTAGAGCTAGATATTCCAATGGTACCACTTTTGGACTTCTACTTTTCTTTCCACTTTTTCCAAAGAAACACAGATGCAAATAACACAGGCTAATGAAAAAAAAAAACAAAAAAACAAAAAAAAAAAACACAACAAAACCCAAACAAAACAGAGTTTTAGACCTAAGAAGACTTTCTCATGCAGTCAACTGTGTCAGAGGCAACAGTGTTTCTTTTCAGATCTATGTTTATCTTGGTTTAATGAAGTGGAGAGCAACCCCTTTTAATATATTGCTTTTTATCTATATATTTTTTATCCAACTAAGAGAATCTAAAATCACCCAAAAATTCATTAACACTGACATTTAGACAACACAAAGCCATTTCGATTCAATTAAACAAACACAGTGTGTTAACCTTCAGCAAAAGAAGTAGCCGTTCATTTTTATAGGCTGCTGTAAACAGATTTCTGGGCTTCAAAGCCAAGATCAATAAAGCTTCTGCAAACAATAATAATCTCACACACACTCCATCGACAGCTGCTCAGAAAGTATAGCCTGATTCTAAAGGTCTTAGAGATTGGGTGCTTTCCCAGTCTTTTCCTCTTGCTCTCTAACATCAGTGCAAATGCCAAGACCTTAGTGAATTCTTCTGCAGCAGCAGCAGCTAAAAGGAGCTGCCCCCTCCCCAGCAAGAAACACTAACTATTGTGAGAAAAATTGGGGGAAAAACCCTAGCTGTGTGTTGCACAACTACCTAGATACCAATGAGGCACAAATACTGCAGCCTACACCTACAAGATGCTGCACTTCCATAAAACAGGATAGACAGGTAAGTATTAAAGCTGCCTCTTCTCCCTTAAGAGTGCTGTTGGATTGGCACTAATGGAAAACTTTCACCCACCCACAAAATAGGTACAGTCTGTGGCCAGCTCTGTCCACAAGCATCTGCTCACCTTCTCTCCTATAATCTCGCTAACGGAAACTAACAGTGCAATTCAAGAAAAGCAACTCCCCAAGTGCTGCCAATCCTATCATCTTACCTCCTCCAGTAAAGGTTTGACCACTTCCTACTTACATCCCCAGGATCTTCTCAACAGCTATCTAAGCTGGTGGTGAGAGCTGCACTTTTGTTGGTTGGTTTGTGTGCTTTTGTTTTGGGGAAGGGGAATTTGGGTTGAATTTGGGGTTGGGGAAAGGAGTGTGGCTTTTTTTGTTCTTTTTTTTTTAAGCAGTTCTTTGACATAGAGACCATATCTTCTTCAGTAATGACATACTTTAAGTTCACTGATATCTGAGAGTCAGCAAATACAGTGGGAAAGGTGTGTTTTATCAAGTGCAATTCAATTGCCTTGAGCAGCCTAGGCAACCTGATTACTAGCTGATCTAGAAACACAAAAAAATGCATACGTAGATAGTAACTCATCGTTGATCTTCCCAACACACGTATCTTGTGAATGCATGTCGTCTCCAAAATTAATGGTTTTTATTGAGATGCAATTACACCATAATTACATAATCATCACATACAGACAGCACTGGGATTATGATTCTACTGTGGGATAAATCTTAGATCCTCAAAATGTTTTTCTTTTCTCAGAAAATTGTCCTGTTTCCCAAGGAGAAGGGTTAAGCACACAATGAGTATAGAAATTCAGAGACTTCCTGCTATCTTCACTCAGATGTCAGTGAAGGATTGAGAAGAAACTCGAACTGCACTCTACGATAGCTCAGATTGTGTCTCACTCAGGTCAGTGGATTAGGCTGCTTGAGAGCTATTGAAAAGTCTTATCCCTGAATAGAAGCTTAAGGCTAAACTTTGCGTGGTCAATGTGAAGAATCTGGGGGTGGCTGTGATTCCACAGTCAACTCAGCTACTGCATAAAAAAAAAAAAAAGCTTCTTGCCTGCCTAATGCTTCCCTGCACCACCACACAGAGTATTGCTGGGTGCATCATATATGAGAAGGAAGGCATCACCTCTATGTCTGTCAGACAATCACATTACATGTATATGATTCTGCTCAGGACATCAAGCATATCCAACTAATGTGGTGAGATAAAGTACACTTTAATCACAACCATCAGAGTTATCAAAGGAATTCACAGGTTGTATAGTCCATCTTACTAACGGAAGGAAATTCTTCCTGCAGGTGACCAGCTTCCAAAGTCATAGTATTGCTGCAAATTTAGAGTACTGTTGCTAAGTAGAAAATCACATTATTATCATGTTGGTGAAAATAAGCACAGGATTGGACCTCCTGAGAATATTTAATGAGCAGGTATATGCCACTACGCTGGCAAATAAGCAGCATCCTCATCAATGTATACCACATGTGAAGCCTACCTGATGCAAACAGGACATTCTGTCCAATACCTACAGCTTGCAGATACAAGTGTGTCTGCTGCTCCCAGAATGCCTTTGGTTTGTAACTTTATTTCTTTGCTACAGTCCCAACAAATACATTTTTCATTTATGGAAATCTCATCCAGAGGAGTCCAACAGCAACCCAGAGTGTAGAAAAATCGACAATTAAACCAGAATCCAAGCAATGAACCTGCTTGGGTATATTATCATTTAAGGTGATTCCCAAATCACCTCGATGGGTGGTAAAACAAACTAGTTCCCAGGCAAAAGCAAAGCAATTAATGTAGGTCTTCTAGGTACAAGTCTGTACTAACTTTAGCAACTAATTTTTCTTTCTTTCTGATGAAAACTTGTGCCAGATGTACAATTCGCCATTTCCAACGCATTTTATAAGGAATACAAAGTACTCCAGACATCCGCACCGCTGGAAAGCAGGCACTACTCTGCCCAATTGGCAGCATTATTTCTGCTTTCAAGGGCATTCAGGAACATTAGCCACATTAAATACGAAAGCAATTGCATTCATGCTAGTAAACACCTTTTGGATGGTCTCATAAGAGGTTGCAATGAAACATGATGAATTTGCAAACTTACTTGGCTCTGTCCACCCTTTTCTTTGCTTTTTAGAAAGAATTGCTTAGTTTATGAATTAAGTCAACCTGTTTCTATGAATGTATTTTCTGAACAAACAAACAAAAATGGATACACATAAATTCATGTCATGGTTTAACCCCAGCAAGAAGATATGTACCACGTGGATGCTTTCTCACTCCTCCCTAGTGGAATAGGGATGAGAATCAGACAGAAGAGGTGAAACTCACAGATTAGGATAAGGACATTTGACTGGCACAGCAAAGGAAGAATAAAGCAATATTACTTAGAATAAACAAAACAGATGATACACAATGGAATTTGCTCACCATCCAGAACCAGAAGCCCATTCTGTCACCAAGCAGCGAATCTTCCTCCCCCAGTGCTGCCCTCTCACCCCCCCGTATATTGGGCCTGACATCATATGGTATGAAATACCCCTTTAGCAGGTATGTCCCCTCACAGATTCTTGTGAAAATGAACTCTATCCATCAGAAACCCACAAAAAATCACCAAGAACATTAACTGTGAGAAGGCAGTGATGGAATTTTTAGGGAGTGAGAAGGGAAGAGGTCAGGGTTACACAAAGCATTTGAGTCCTACTGCAGAAGACTCTCACCTACTGTTGAATACAGTTCACCAGTAGAAGTATACTGTCTAGCCATGTGGAAAGAAACTAATAAGCTTATTTCTTCCAAAGGCAGCACTTCATCATACCTCCAACTTCAGAGGTCAAAGGTTTCTGATGAAGTTAGGTGGCGGGTAGCTCATCATACCTGGCCTAAATGGAGAAACTTCTTGCTAGGAAGAAGTGTGCTTTATATCTTTCACCACTAGAAGACAATGAATTTGACCATTCATTTGAGAGATCATGTGTCTGCTACTAATTTTTATCTTTTATTCTGCATTGTAAAACCACCACAATTTGATCCTTGATCTTATGTGGATAGAAAAGACACAGTTGTTTCTATACTGATATCTTCATTTACACCCGTAGAAGCGCAAACATCTGAATGAAATCTATACTTTAAAAAAAGTGTAATGTAAAACTCATCTTCCCTATCTTCACATAAAATTACATTAAAGATTAGAGACTAATCCTCATGAATTACACAATCCAAGTCCTTGAGGCATTCAGATAGTTGAGTCATCCTTTGGATGTCTCAGCAATTTGACCAAATACCAACAAATAAAGCCTCACAACATCTGCAGACATGTATGTGGGGAGAAGCAGTTATGTGTATAGTAGTTGGTCCCTTCCAACTCAGGATATTCTAGGATTCTAGTCTTGGTCAAGCTAAAGAGGAAAATGAAAGGAGGCATGTTTCTCATGTAATATATAACATATAGGAAGGAATAATGGAACAGCTATCTAATATTTCTCTACTATTTTACTGCCATTCTCTTCCTCCAAATATACAGGCAAATGGGACATCAGCTCAAAACTGGAACAACTACTAGATCAATGTTTCAACTCCTAGCGGTGCTCATTAAGGAAGAATGGCTTCCTCCAGATATAGGCCACATACATAAATACTCATTACATACCTCTGATACGGAACCAGCATTTTTGGGAAAAAAGTCTGACCAGAAGGCATTTCAAACAGTGCAGAAGTATGGAAAAAAAAAAGTCAGAATTGATGCCTGTCCCAAGTAGTGTGGCTTTAAGACTCTACTAACTGTGTGCACCTTTTTGCTATTGGCTCTTTTCCCAAAGAAGAGTTGAGAATTGTAAAGACTTCTTAATGAATTTCAAGTTGTATACCAAGAGTAGGAACCAATATAATTATCACAGCTATTTTAAGTCAATTGGATGGAAAGTAAAGTATGAAGCATTTCTGTTTTTTCTCAGTATAATTTAATAGACTTGGTTTTCTCCAAATCTATATTGTGAAATCTGTACAGAGCAGATTTAATGGTCTGACAGAATCTTCTGCACTCCCCTGTGATTTCAGTTGGTTTCAAACATGACAATGCACTAGACTGACAACACACATATACATAAATAACATGAATTCATCAACACTTTTCAGAAAGAAGACATTTCAATTCCACCCTCATGAAATATTGTTATATTACACCTAACAGCCCAGATCTGGCCATACTGGAAATATTAGGATCATTTAGGGGGAGTAAAGTGAGGTAAATAATCAGAAATTTAATTACTTGCTTTGGGGCAGCACAAGGAACAGACGAGGGCTCCCTGCTGTCACTTTGCCTATGTTATGTACAAGCCAAACACACAGCACCACATTTTTAAGAGCATCCTGACAAAATCTGTGCTAAACTAGGATCTAACAGGGAAGGCTATTTGCTACACATAATTTCTTACTTTTTCTCAGAAAAGACCACTCATAGCTTCCACATTGCTTTCTTCTTGCCATCATGTACACTTTTCTAGAGAAAAGAACAGCCTTTCTATTGCTTATCACATGCTATAAAAGACTTTGGAAAATGCTATAATTTAACTACATTGTTCCAGATGTTCCAGTTTCCTTCATTACATTGGCATTCAAGTCACTCAGCATTTAATGGATGTTCCAAACCTCCATAGTTAATGATGTCTCTGCTCAAAAAAGTGCCCAAGACAGCAAGGACGTTAATCAGAGTGTTCTCCAAGGTCTCAGCGTAGAAATCTGAAAATTCAAGACCTTTTATTTTTTTCCTCCCTTTCACTCCAAAAGCACACATGCAAGATGCTGGTGGCAAAATAAAATACGGCACCGCACTTCACTTTGAATCACCCTTTCTTTCAACTACTCTATTACAGCCTTCATTAGTAGAAATTAAAAGTATAACAAAGAGCTAATGAAGTTCTGTCCATCTAGTACTATGCAGCTCCAGGACATCACAATTACATGATTTCTCACAAGACAAGCATCAAAGGAAAATAAATGTACTTGTCCAAATGATAGCACTCAGAAACAGCATTAATGCTTGCTGGCTGCAGCGAGTAGTTAGCAGGGCCGGTCAAGTATATCATTTTTGGAAAAGCCTTGCTCTGAGGGGAACAGGGTGCAGAAAGAGCAATAAGCAAACATACACAGGGGGAAAATAAACCAGTAAGGAGTTGAGGACTGATTGTGACTGGGGTAGAAGGGGGAGAAGAGTAGGGTTGGGAGAAAAGCAACAAGATCTACAAAAAATTATTTCTACATACAAGAGAGATAAGTAAGAAGGTTTAGAAACAGGCAGACACACATATTCTCCTACTTGGCTACTGTAATAGCAAAATAAATAAGTAAATGTAGGTTGTCAGTAGCACTTGCCTGCCCCCCTTAAGAGGGGTCTTCCGACTACTAAAATTCTAAACAGAAAGTCCCCTAAAAATAAACATAGTGGTAAAAGGACCACCTGAAAATACAAAGAAAAAAGTCATGACCAAAAGATTCTCAGTCCTTTTTCATGCTTTAATACCCCTTGGGGAAAAAAAAAAAAAAAAAACTTAGAAAAAAAAACCAAAACACCAAAACTCACCAACTACTATGTGGATGAAGTCGTTGTAATGAGTTTGACTTGCTAAGAGGATAAGTATTTTTTTTGCAATCTCTGCTGATGCTGTGTATGCTTTCATGAGTTGCTGCCTGACTGCGAAGCAGACAGCATGTGCTGCAGATTAATTTAATTGTCTCACCAAGTGTATCTCCTTCAGGACAAACCCTGAGGGTCCTCCTCTGTACTACAACGTGGAAAGCTCTCACTGAAAGCAGCGGATCAAACTTTCCAACACCTACAGCGACTACAACTGATAATAAAAACTGCTCAGAAAGTAAGACTTGAAGGAAAAGATTATGGAAATTAAGATTCAGTTATTCCAGCTCCTTGCTTTATCCATCCATCCATCCCTTATCAATCTGCTTGTAGATTAAACAATACCTAAATGGCAAATTATTTCATACATGCTATGCTAAGTATTCCAATGAGAAATTCAACCAGGCTCCCCTCAGAAAAATACTACTACTCACTACAGATCTTGTGAACAGTGGAAGCATACAGCTAAAGCCACTATTAGCATCACACCAGTGCATTTGACCTTAATGCCAAGCACAATGTATCTGCTTTACATCCCTTTTGTTAGGTATTAGTGTTTACATTTGTGCCCCCTGCTTTTGTCTCCATCGTGCTGACACTGCTACTTGGAGCAAACTAGACCAAGAAACTGTTTTCTGGAGTTATTTTTCAGCTGGATCAGTTCATTAAACTGGTTCACCTCAGTAGCTTGCCTGAGAAGAGTCAACACCCTCCAGGCAAAAAGCAATAGCCAGCAGTGGGAGTGTTTAACTTAGCACTGCTGCTAAGAAGATCTAAACACCACCCAATGCTAAAGGGAACAGTATCAAACACTGAATTATTAAGCATTCATCACTAAACTATCTTTAAGTCACACACGAAAACCACCACTGTCCTACATTATACTTGCACATAAAAGCAACCTGTTACACACTAACCAAACTTAGCATATGAGTCACCAATTGTTCTTATATCACAAAACATCAGAAAGGGATTAAAAAAAATACTGCATCACTTCCCCTCCCACTCTTTTTTCTTATTAATAATTTTTTAGAAGTTACAAATATGGAGGCTACAACTTGGTATGCAGACTTGTTTCCATCCTTGCTTACTACCCATTTATTTGTTCTCTTGAAATCCCAAGTACCAAAAAGAAGGAGAATAGTAGACAGGTTATTTTGGACTGTTCAAAACTTTAATGGTTATATTATTTAAAAAATAAAATGTCATGAGAAGTACTGTCCTATCAGATGCCTCACAAGCTCCATTTAATGTTAAAATATATTAAGTTCAACAGGTGAATTTTGCTTTCCCACTTTCCTCTTCAACCATTGTTCAGCCCACACGAACCTTCCAAGACAGCATTTCTTTTCTTTTCCACCCCTGAAGTGGTGTGTCTTTGAAGACAATATTCCCAACCCAGAGACAGCTGCTGTGGCAGCATCTTCAGAAAGCATCTTGTCTCACTGAAAGGTAATGTAACAAAGTACACCCTTATTCAGTGCATGAGATCTGCCCCACCAAACACAGCTCATAGAATTTGAGACTGGCTGCATAGGGTATTTTTAGATTACATCTGAGCTTTAACTTATGAAAAATATGCCATGAGAGGAAGTAGAGAGGGACAGAAAGCTTACTGTTGCTTTAGTAGCAGGTACCACAAGTAGAAAAAAATCCACCTGGTTACAAAGACATAGGACATTCCTCAGAGGTCACAAGCTGAAATTGCTCAACGATCATGAGTACTTTAAACTTCATTAGGGAAAGCATTTCCATTTCTGCAGCTGAAAGACATCTCAAGTATAAAACTCTAAACCCATTAGAAACTTGGAAAGAAATCTTGAATCAGTATCAAGAGGAAACATACATAATTCACTGAGGGATTATTCAGTTCAGTCCCTTAACATGCTGTAGTGGACACACAGTGAGCGTCAACAAACCATGCCCTATAACTTCACTCAGGTTTAGTTATGGTCCGTGAACAATAATTTTTTTTCTTTAGAAGCTTTTGCTTCAGGTTCAGATGTTTCGCATGTGTTTCATGTTTCATCTGATCTTGAAATGCATCTACCGGTTTCTGATTAAAAACAAACAGTTAAGAACAAAGTTCTATGAAACCCAGAGAACTTGACCAGACAGACCTCTTGAAATTCCTGTAAAACTTCTCAACTCCTACTGCATCTATCAGACAAAAAGTTAAATGATAAATGCTACTGTAGTTACCATTCCAAGCTAACCAGGTTTAGCTGCACAGTGTTTGAAGTGTCATGGCACCTCTTGAAATCAAACTTGAAACCTGCTGTTGATGCTGCTTCTTAAAGCCTATCAAGTGTCTGAGGACCATTGCACAGAGGCAGCACTGGGGAGAAAGGGCAGAGAGGGAGAAAGGGCAGAGCGGTCAAATCTTAACAGCCTTAAAAAGTCACAAAGCACCTCAGACCTGGACATGATGACATGAAGAGGAACAAGCCCTCAACTTCCTACTGATTGCTTGAGTCTGCACAAGAACGGTCCTCTACCTGCAAAGCCTCTTTTCCCAGCAAAAGGAGAGTAGGTAGTAGGGATTTGGCTGCAAGATACTAGGACTGAACATGCTGCTAAATTTCTTTGCCATGAGCCACCATCATAATTTTGTCACTTTCATCATTAAAAGTGCTCCGTTTGCCTACACTGATCCTTTCACAGCCTTCATCTGAGGGGAAGCATTGCGCGCAAAGACGTAAAACAACCTGTAAGAAGCAAGAAACGAGGGAGAGTCTCATTGCAGTTAAGGATTCAAAGCTGATGAAGTACGAGTGTTTTAGGTTATTTATAAACATTGCTGCAATACTGTAATGTGCTAAAATGCTTAAAAGCCAGCACCATAAGACACACTGCCTCAGATTCTGTAATATGAAAGCACTTCCAACACACCAGTCAATGTGTCAACAATTCAGCTTCAGGTTTGGTTTTTTTTTTTCTTTTTCATTACTTTCTTAAATAGTATTCTGATATTCAAATAAGAATATTAATTACTTCATTGAATTTCATTGAATGGAAGTGTCCTTGGGCTTTTCATCTCCTCTTCAGCATATTATGATGTACTACATGGATTAGATTGCACCAGCTGCTAACTATTTTTTTTTAAACGCTATTCACTCAAACCTTCCAGGTGAGATACTAACACAGGAATTGTCAGGCCAATTAGGACTAATGGAGACAAAGCTCAACTAGTGGTTGTTTGATTACCGTAGGGATAAGGCTGAAAAATAAAAAAAAAGGACATGGGAGAGGCAAAAATGATAAGAAATAAAGAGAATTCTTCTAATGACTAGACAGATATTACTTCATGGTCAGAAAAAATTGTGGTCAGTTTGCAGCCCCAGTATTGATTTACTTTGTGACCTTGAATCATTGCTTACAAGTGTCACCAAGCATGTTATGGGATTTGAGACCCTCACTTGAGAGGTATTAGAAGAGTGCAAAATTAAGCTCCCCCTGCCCCATTTTGTTGTGTTGTTTTGCTTTTAAACTCAGGTGACCCTCACTGACCAGTAAGAGAAAAAAGCCTTGCTTAGCCAATGCTTGCACGCACTGACATACTTCCCCCTTATGCTCCTTATTTACCCCCAAACACGTGCAAATCATCTTACAGGTGGAAAATTTCAAGAAGCAAAAAACCTTTCAGGGATTTAAGTCTTCACAGTGAACGGGTATTTATTAAGTACAGGGAGCGGACAAAGAGTGGCATGGGTTAGTCAGGTTCCACACTTCCCTGCCCCTCCTCCACAGTTACTTTAAAGACAATAAACTTTATAATGAAGTATCGATAACATCTTCCCATTTAGGCTAACAGGCTTATCTCTGCTCCACCACAGAGTATGCTGTTTTAATTAGCAAGATGGATCTCAGAGCTGATATGTTCTGTTGTGCTATAATTCCTGCCTTTATAGTAATTTTCTCCTGTTTTTCACACTATAATGTGTTATAAATCCTACTTAGGCTGCCACACTGGCCTATTGCTGCTCGGAGTCAATCTTTCAGGCCCTCTGTTTCCATGACAACTTCCCGCCATGCTCCCCTTTGCAGGATTATGCTACAGCCCCCTGGGGAGAGGCTGCGATGCTTGTGGGCTCCCAAAGCCGGAGCTCCATTCGGTCCCTCTCTACCTGTGGCAGGTTTCATCTGTCCAGCCTCACCACACTGCCCATGCCCAGGGCTCTTTCCAGGGAAGTGGGCAATCAGGCCTCTCTTCATCCCTCTTGAATGGGAGGGGATGCCTAGAAACATATAAGCTTTGCTGGTTTAATGCCTAAAAAAAACCCTCAGAAACCAATTAAAGAAACGCTCCTCTCACTTCTGTGCTTTTGTTTGTTTTTTTTTCTTGGTCTCCTCCCATGTCTGGTCTCCACGCCCACATTTCACAGCCAAGCAGTACATAACCTTAGTTGTTCTTAATTCCTAGCCTTTGTCCTGTTGCCTCTCTCATCTTCTTTTCCCCTATTTTATCTTGTTTCCTGTTCTCTTCTCCCCCTCTCTTTCTCTTTTATATACTCATTTTTCTTCCCTTTACTCATATTCTACGATGCTTTCTGAATACAGCTTTGAGGATCCAGAAGCCGTTACGAGGTTATCCATCACATGCTCATGCTCCCCTAGGTCACACATCACATCCTACCAATACTTAATTAAATTTCAGTCATTGAAAAGACAAACAGGCTTTTTTTTTTTTTTTCTCCTATGGGTCTCCTTGTTTACTTCTTGAGTCTCATTTTGAGTTGTTAAACATTTATAAACTTAGGAACAAGTATCAATCTGTCCACATTATTTCAAGGAAGCAAACAAAAACAGGGTTGATTGTTCTTTTGAGCTAAGGGATGGTAGGCAGGAGAGCTGCACATGAAATAGCAACTTTTCTGACACTGTTGCATGAAGACAACAATTGGGAGCCTCCAAACATTTGCAGGCAGCAGAGAAACGCCTTTCTCAGATTTCTTTCTGCATGACCTGTGGTTTCTCCAATCTCACTGCTGGTTTTACAGATGCAATTCCCTACAAACAAAGGGCACGTAACTGCTCACAATAAGAGATGCTATGGGGATACACGCACCACTAAACCTTAAGCACCTAATATAAGAAAAATCTCCTAGGTTTACAGCTTACAAATAGACAGAACCTTACACATCAAATTACTCTCACCGCTGGCCTAGCCACCTGGCTGAATGCTTAAGTTAGGTGCTTCAGTTCAGATGGTTAAAGAAGGAGCCTCTCCACAGAAAATTCCCTCATAAGCTTATTATTTCCACTGACCTAACAGACATCTGCACCATGGCAAGTTTCCAGCTGACTTCAGTGGGGTATGACACACTTCAGCACCAGAGGGCTTGAACTTACGTATGGCACACTTAAAAAGTGAAATGACTTACACATGGAAAGATGGGAACATTTCCATCCTTTTCAGAACAAGGAAAGGGGAAATTCTACCAACAAGTGGAGCCCACAGATATTAGCCCTACTTTGAGAGCAAACATGTTCCAGTGATGTGCAGAAACAGACTCATGAGGTTGTAAAAGTAGGTATGTTTATTAGGTGCCGGCAGCACGGAGGACAGCCCCTCAGACGTGCGCACCAAACGTGGTGATTCACCATAGTTACTTTAGTACTGTAGAACATTACACATTCAAGGGATTTTGCAATTTGCCTATACATACGCATAACCTGTCCCTGCTCTGTATTACAATTAGTCCCAGGAAGTCATTTCCATAAGCTCCTCCTGATTGCACCTGCACAGTCTCCTGGTGGTAGTCTTAAACCCCCTTCCTTCAATAGTATCAGAGTGCTAATGAAACTAATGAAGTATCTCATGGCTTTGCTGTAGACAGAGGATCATCAGCTACATAAACAGCTCAAAATCCTTCATAAATCAGTTGCATCTCTACAATCTTGAAATTTAAACTATAGCTTAAATTTCCAACATTTTCAGGTGTCGGTCTAGGCTTTGAAATAGCTGCTGCCCCTGTGGTTAGGGGAGCTACTTTTCAACAGAAACCTCACAGAGAAGCAGAAAGCAAAAAGTGCAACAGAAGATTCCGGATTAAAAAGAAACAAACGTTCCTTAGGGAAAACCAGCCTCACTTGGGTGATTCTTAAATTAATGATCCCCATGATCATTATTAATGTAAATAAGACTTTCTAGATCTCTTTAATTAGCAGTATTTTTATACACCTGAATCTTGATAGTAATATGGCTTGTAACTTCACCTTTTGAAATTTGTTTGGGTAACACACACTGAGAAGACTTATTTCAAGGCTAATAAGAGATTATATACTTCAGCTCACTAGAAAATCCAGAATTAATTTCTATTAAGAAAACTTACCCAGAAGTAAGGGTATTTTTCAGAACTACAATCTTGCAATAGGTGTCTGGAATTATTTTTTTTCCCCCATCACATGAAGAACTATTTCTTTCATACATGAGTCAGGAGCTCTTTTCTTCTTGTACCGGGGAACATCAGCAGCTGAATAAAGCAATATTTTCCATAGTCTTTTCATATTCTGCATTTCCTTCCAGGAATTCAACCCTACATCATACACTTTGTACTGTCTAGTAAGCGTAAACTATTTGTGACAATAACTACAGGAATTTCAGCACCTCTGTGGAAAAAAGAACAAGTCAAGTTCATTGATCTGAAGTATAGTTTAACTCCATTTCCCTTGCTTTCTTCTCTCCAATCTGTTACTTGTTTTAGAAATGGACTTCAGACTTCTTGGTTCAAGAATCATCTTTATTCTAATTTGTAAGATATGAAGCTGTTGCTGGGTGTTATGCAACTGCCTCTGCTGTAATACCAAATTATTTATTATAATTTCTAATTGGGTACACAGCAAGAGGCATTACATGCCAGATCTACACTGCACCTACTCTGATGTTCTGCCTTTGATGGTTGTCAGTACTAGATACTTCACAGTATCTGCCCTATCCCACTGGTTAACACCTACTAATAGCCTCATTCCTCCTGTGAGTTAAAGCTCGATTTAAAATGCCCTTCATCTTTTAAAGTGAACAGAAACTGTTCAGATGTGTCTCAGATTCCATACCTCAAGCCACTGACTCACATGAGCACTAAACATTTAATAATTTCTCCAGACTATGTTAATGACTACACTGAGCACACATCTACATTTTCAGGGAGCTGTCTGACATCTCAGCTATTTTAACATGGCTTTCCACCCATACAATAGAATGGGTGTCCTGCTTTTAGCCAGACTAGAGTAATTCCAGAAAGCAAAGCTCATGAAGACCATGACAGCTAAGTTCTTAGCTCATTTCCCTCATAAGGTTCCTGCATCCTGAGAAGTGTTTTTGCCATACATATACATGTTTTCTAAACCTCACTTTTAAGGGGGGGTTGTAGTCAATGATGCTAAAGATGTCCCCAAACACCTTATGAATCAGTGACATTCATTCCCATAGCGACATTACACTGCATTGACTGCTTTGTCCATGAAGATGAAAGACTAAGTCCCATGTCAACCCTCAACCTCAATGAGCCAAATATAGTCAGGCCAGACAAGACAGCCAGTTGATAAGCTGGAAACACTGTTCACAGAAATAACATCTTCTGTACAGCTCATAGTAGATGACCTAAGGAAAGGCCTATGAAAAAATAAGTTGCTCTCCATTGCCATCAATTGTCTCCTTTTATAAAGTCAAGCCCCAGTAACAAAATAGGAGGCCGACATTCTACAAAAGCATGAGGTAACTTCAATTTCAGCTGTTGTGGCTCACTGTCCCTCCCACTGTTCTATCTTCACCTGTCCAGACCCCATGCTGTCATTTGCATCACAAGGCATAACGGGCAGTTCAGAGTGCTGATCCAACCTAAAACGAGGAAAGTTGCTTTTTGAGGGGCTCCGTTCACTTTTGACTTTTTAAGGTCAGAGAGATAACACTACACCTTTTCATCTAAATTCCAAAGGCAGCACCAGCTTAAAGCCTGTAGCAGAAGCCCTTAACTCATGCTGGCTTACACTGACACACAACAACGTCCCAAAGACTTCATCAGCACAAGAGCAGTTTGGCTCATCTCATTCTGAGAGGACACAATAGTGTAATTTTCTTATTAAAAGATTTCAGTCAAACAAATTGCTAATGTAAGTTTCACGGGAAAACCCTGCTTCCCTAGATGTAGCTGTACCTCAGTGACTGGTTAAAAAACAAACTACCTCTCATTGTATAGTACATAAGTTGTTCAAGACCAAAAAAAAAAAATCTAGCAGGGATTCAACCAGAAGTCACAGACACACTTGCTCAGAAGCCTTTCATAGGCGATCACTTATGGCCATGACTTTGTCAGGACAGTCCACTGACAGTAAACTGACTCCATTCCAACAGTACCACACATTTCTAGCTCCCCAACACATGCAAACTGTAGACACTCAAGGGTATGATTATGTGAAAACTGCTCTAATGCTCCTCTGACAACATTCCAGCTGAGAAGTCTCCCAGAACAAACTTGTTGTGAGGGATTTACATCTACTTCTTTGCTCAGAAATAGCTCCCAGTCCAAGTCAGCGTTGCAAAATGATGACATGCTTATGATTATTTGAGGTCCAGTTTTAATTTTCAAATTTACTCCACGCAGGCTTGGAAAAAACCCAAACAAAATAAAATTTAAAAAAATAACCATGAGATGTATTGTGGAAAACATACACTTTTTAAAATTGGAAGGCAAATAAACCTGTAAAATTATCCCCGTGGACTCAACCATGCAAATTTCAGTCCAGATCTTCAGAGAGGAAATAAAAGTTTCACTGCTCAAAAGCCTTCCTTGTGCTTTGCATTCTTGCTGACCCTTTCAGTAAGAGGCAAGTCAATGCCCAGTGATGGGACATCTCTCCATGCACATTTGAAGGCAGCCATGCACACACAGAATAAGAACAAGGTATGTTGGCAGACTCCTGAGCAAGAATTAACTGCATGGCAGGGATAAAAAACAGGTTCCCGACTCCTTTTCAGTTTACTCAGTATCTGTTAACAACACAAATCAATCAGATTTTGAACTGATTTTGAAACAAAACTGAATTTAGACAAACAAATTATTACCAGAAATGTCTACACAGAAATGTATCACACACTGAAATACCATGTGTTTTGGAAACAATATTATCTTCATCACAGAAAGGCAGGAAATTCAAGAAACAAACAGAAGGAAACATTGAACTTATCTAAAATTATGTCATTAACCTGGGAAACTACTTCAATATATACTTGTTCCAGAAGTTGAGTACTACCCCTGAGAAAGCACATTTCAAATAGGAGTAGCAACTTGGTTATTGATAGCCTGAAAAAAAAAGAAAACAAAGATCAGTTACATTTCCTCCGTATATGATGTTTCTCCATGCTGCATACAGCATCATCCAGGGATACAGGTAAGATACCAGTTAACTGGAAGTCTGTTTTGGTTGATAACAAAGCTTATGCTCTCCAGACTGTATAAAAATCGGGTAATGAGCTTGCAAGCTCTGTTCCCTTGCACTTGCATGAAAGGATCTTGGTCTCCTGGTACATGCCAGTGGGGGGAGAGGCAGTTGCTCCATACATAACTGTACTTGGTACTAGTGGGCCACATGATGAGGATATGCTGCTGGGACCATATGTTGAAGTTCAAAATAGTCTCTTCAGAGCAGAGACATGCCAGGCACCTGAGGTCAAGCTCATAGCACTGAAAAAACAAAATATTAAAATCTCTGACAAACCAAGAATTTTTAGCTCCGCCCCCTCCCCCCCTTTTCAAAGCTCATGATAAAACTTTCAAGATTCTGCAGGTTCACCAGTTATTCACTACCAGGTAAATAACAATTGATTTCAACATCCCTGCACACATACTGACTCAATAAAACATTTCTCCCCTCATGAGCTACAGCTGTCTCCAAGATAAATACCACCCAATTTTAGAACTCCATTATATCACATCTACTGCAGCATAACTAGTGCAGTGCCTGTTTGGTGACATAAGTCAATGGAAGTCAGGAACTTGCTTATATAGCTAAATGTGCACGCTTTACTTTTCTCTGTATTAGGTTTTATGGTCAGTTTTAGTACCCATAATAATGCTTGGCACTTACAAGACACTTCACATTTGCAAACATTAACCAATTAAGAAATAAGAAGCAGGAGCTACCAGAGCAGAGCTAAGTAAGCCAAGCCAGCCTTTTCTCCCGGGAGCTGAATACTCCTTACTTGAAGCATAACACACCTTTACTATTACAGTCCAGTTTCCACCCTAAAATGCCTTAAGTGTCTCAGTTTCAGGAAGAGTTGCTCTTGATGCCTTCCAGTGCCTCCCTTCTAGTCAGGAAGAAACCTTTCTACCCCAAAAGGGAGTAATAGGAAAAAAAAAATTGAGTACCACCCTCCTAAGCAAAACTTAGAAGTCTGTTCACAGAAGTCTGAAGTCTTCACAGCATTACCAGCCACCTCCTTCTACATTTATTAACCCTCCCTTTCCCCAGATGTCAATCTAATCCCAAGATTCACACAGCTTCCTGGCATCTTGTGGCCAGCTTTCCAGTCCAGCACATGTTCTCGGGTTACCTCACCACTCATCTCCCCCTATATCTGTTTTTTAAATTATTATTATTTTTTAAAGCCTCTTTTCTTCTCTCTTCCATCCATTAGCACCAGCCACCCATCTTCTGCCAGCATACTGCACTTACACCCTTCACCTCCCTTGAGGTTAGGAGCACCAATTGCTTCAAACATGGTTATGGGCACGGTTATGTTTAGTGGCTCTGTAACCACAAAGGATCTGTCTCCATCCAGTTGAAATCTCCATTTAAACTTCCTGCTGAGCTTGCAGGCTTTCAGTACCAAGAATGCACTGAAACTTAGATGGGCACTATGCTGCCAGTGATTGACTTATTTGTGTCAGTGCCTTGCACTAGGGGAATACTTCAGATGCACAATCTGTGATGGTCTTGCACCAAACACTGTGACATGACATTCCAAAGCAGAGGATTAATTGTTCCACTACCCACCTCTCCCCAGCACAAACATAAAAAGCTAGCAAAAGGTAGTTTCAATACTTAGGAACCCATTTCTGTAAAGAACCACTATCATAAAAAGAAATCCTAATTATCCTGGAGATGAGAACACTTCTCACTTTCTGCATTGTTTTTTTCTAGACCATGGAGCATCAGGTCAGATGCAGCACCAGACTGGCCCAGATTGGTCCATGTTGCCTGGCTTACTCATACTGGCTGTAGCAGAACATTTTTGCTTCCCTGCTTTTCTCCAACATTGCCATAAGCTCATTGCAATATATCCAGACAAGACTACACCAAATGATAAGCTGAGTACATTTTTGAAGCACCTTTCTGAGCATTGGATAAAGCACAGGGTTTCTTCAGAGGACAGATTACTTATAAAGAAGTAAAAGCACTCATCCTTGTCAAAGTTGTCCAAGTCACCCTGGCAGTGCATGTGGTGGCATTTCCAGACAACAGAACATAGTTTTGTACCTGCTACTTAGCATAAGAAAATGTACCTCTTTCACCCACAGAAAGATTTCATTCTTATGGTGTATTTTATCTCTAATTAGAAGACCATGATGCAAATGGAGGACAAATATCATTACACTAACATTACTCATAGGAGCACATAAGCAAGGAAAGAAAAATAGAAAGAGAAAGGTCACACAACATTGTGAAATAGGACAAAGTAAGCAGAGTAGCAAAAGCTCAGGAATGAGGAAAGCTTGGCTTAACACACAGCAGATATAACTGCTTGCAAAGATTTGAAGTGTGCAATAACAAAATCAAAGAATATCTTAAAATATCTCAAGTAGAAGAAAAGGATGAAATTAAGCATAGGAAACTCTGGTTTGAATGCCAAAGTGCATTTCTTTTCAGGGATTGATTTTTTTTATTTTATTTTTTGTTTGCAATATGTGATGGAAGATAAAGACAACATGCTGGAAATATGTCAACAGGAGCAATGAGGAACTGTCCACTGATTTTTTTTTTCCTGTCATCCCCTGCCCTCTCTCACCCCTTCTATTTTTTGTTAAAGCCTTACACATTTTTTTTCTTTCTTCACTTTCAGCATCAGACAGATGCCAGAACAGAACTCAATATTAAGCAACAGCCTCACACTGGTACCTTTGGAAATGAGCTTCAAAGCCCTAATTAAGCCAATACATCTTTGGCAATGTCTATAACCCTTACATAGGCACAGCAGTGAAAATCGTACAATCATGAAATCTAAGCAGGAAAACAGATGGTCTTAAATAAAATAAAAACTTTGACTGCAATTTGTTTAGCAACATTGTGTGAGGTCTCCAACTTGATAAAAAAATAAGGAGGAGCAACACTGAGGAGACCTTTGCTTTTGAACTCCTGTGTTTAACTGGTTCGTAGACTAAAATGAAACAGCAAAAATACAGATTCAAAGGAGTCCAAGAATATGTCTGCCATACAACTGGGATGCAGCTTAGTATAACTGGGGAAGCTGTCAAAGGACAGCAACACACCAATTTTCATTAGTGTGTTTAATTCTCAGCAAGATGCAAGCAGCAGCAGTAACCAAGCAAGCAGAGCACTGTGGACCTCTGTACAGGCAGGGCACAGGCTCAGCTTGAAGCACACCAGCAAGCTGGACATGTCAGCAGTCATATTGCTTCAGGTCAGAACTGCAGCAAACTCCCACAGCTTGTCTAAGGATCCAATGTTTGAACTGTCAAAGCACGCTTCATATTTTAGACTCATTAAGCAAAACCATACCCAAACAATAAGCGATGCTGAGGTTTTCAGCAGAGCCAAGCACATGGAGCCATGTACATGCTTAGTGATGCTTCATGGCAAGGGGCCCTCAGAAACTTGAAATGGCATGCAGGTCATGGGGAAAAGGAAAGTGTTGCAGAGAGCTCACAGGCATTGGTAAATTATCTACCCCATGACACAGCTTCCAAACAAATTTCATCAGCACATTATTACTAAACTCCACTGATTTGGAAAAGAAAACAATTAATGCCAAAGCCAACATCTGTGACATCTATAAACATGACACTGGAAACCACAGGAGTGTAACTTAATAGTTGAGCATTTTGAAACACTAAGTTCTATTCAATCACTACAGGAGAAGCAGCCTTTCAAATTTAAGCAAAAGGCATCCAGTGCACAGGTCAGTACCGTGACATGCACCTGGGCTGCTGCTATTGGTGGAATTGTCACACCAACAGGAACAAACATGAACTGTGAGGTCTCAGGAGGGTGCATGCTATAAAACCTGCTAGTAGGGGCGATTCATTCAATGCATGAAAGAACTGGAATCTGCACACCAAATACAAATGAGACCAACAGCTAATTGCATGTGTTTGCCCTCAGTCTGTGTAACTGTTGATCTCCTCAATAACATGCAACTTCAATGCACCTTTACCCTCCCCAGCCCTCTTACTTCTCCCTGCCCAATTAACAGTGAGATATTTTAGTTGTGCCATCAGGTCTGAAGCTGATGGAATCTCATATCAGCCATCAACAGACCATTAGTTACCGTCAGTACTTTAGCTGTGGCGGCATCTAAGTGACTGTCTCTGAAGATACCCAATGCTGCTTCTTAAAGGACAAGGACTTGTACACTGACTTCTTTCAGGCATCTACCGTCCATTTCTCTGAGAAGTCATCTAAATTATGCCATATTTCACCACCTAGCTTCATAACCAGGATGGGTGCTTTTCAAAGGCTAAACTAGTATGTAGTGAGCTCCACATGATGAGAAAGGTGATTCCAACAACAAAGTTCGCTAGTCGAGGTGCACCCAAGAAAAACAAAATCTTGCTTTAAACAGTGTTGGCATACCTACAGAGCTCTTTAGAGCTCCAAAACCACTACTGAGGCATCTAATAATTACACAAAATAACCAAACCTAGTATTTCACCTGGCAGGGTTGCCAAGGTGGGAGGAAAGGAGAGCAGACTTGCACAAGGCACCACACGTCTGCATCAGGCACCATAAGTAACTGAAACCTCAAAGTAAAAGTACTCTTCCCAATATGTCCAGAAAGAACAAACACTTCTTTAACATCTTTTGCAAGGAAGGAAGATAAATAAAAGGGATCTAGGGACAGAAATGAAATCTCTTTGTGCATTTTTCCTCGCTTTTGAGAGTCATTCCTCTTTGAAAGAAAAAGGAAAAGGTACAGAGGAGCATGATACCAGGCAGAGAGAATTCTCCATTGAGATAACATATGGAAGTCTGTCTTCATAGTAGTCATGCTAAATTTGAAGCCTTTGTGTGGAACAGTTATTGTTACTGAGGAGGAGAAAGAAGGAAGAAGAAATCCATGGCAGGAAACAAAGACGGTACACAGCTCTGTGTGCTTTCTACTGCTGCTCAAGAACATAAGTATCAGGACCAGGCTTCTAGTTGTTGCATCAGAAGCCACAACCATCAGACATAATGAGTCATAACACAAGATTACCAAAATCCTGGTGCAGCCTTTGCTCTTCACAACAGGTCATGGGGTCTGAGACCTCATCCAAGAGAGCAGTTGCTGCCAAGAGGTGCCCTGGCAGCTGTTGTAACCACCAAACAAGGACTTACAGCCTTACTCACAAAGAACAATTGGATATCGTGTGCTACTGGGTACATTTACCATGGTGATGGGTTCTTCACATGCTTCTTTCCCACTATCAAGTAAATATGCTGTTGGGGCCACGGAGATGGGGGAGCAGGACACATTAGCTCACTACACAGCAGAAACTTCAAAGCCAAAATATACACGAGCCCGCAGGATGCACTGGATATTTTGCAACAGGCCCTATAGGGGATATTTAATACTAATTTATATTACCTGTAGATTCAGGATGACAAAACTCATCTCAGGTGGGCCCACCTCTTCCACATTTTAAACAGAAGTAATCTTATTTGTGAGGGAGGAAAACCACAGTTTATGGCCTGTAGCCAAAAAGGACCCCTAGACCAGCCAGGTGAAGATTTGGCACAATTAGCACTTCAGTTTCTATCCTAGCAAAGGGCAATGCTGCCTGCTCTGCCATCCCTCCCACACCCTTCCTCAGCCCGTGCACACAAAAGCAGTGGGCTGCCCTGTACTTAATGTGCAGGAGATGAGGGAATTTTATCTGTGGGCCTGTGACCAGCTCAACTTTTCCACATCCTTTAGCAGCAGCTTGTAAGACAATCAACAGTATCTCTAAAGAATTAGAGTGGATAAACCACAGCTAGAGGTTAGAACAAGTGATAGAAATTGCTTCAAATAAAGGAAGCAAACTTACAGCACAAAGTAATTCCACATTTGGTGCTGAACCAAGTGCCTGTCACCCAAAAATACAGTTTGTCCACCTTCCATGAGGGTGAAGAAACTTATCTCACTACTCAGAAACTTCCACAGTCAAGACAAGACATCACTTCAATGCAGGTCTTAAGGACCAGGTTATCATTAAGTTACCCACTAACCTTGTCCTTTTTGATCATGTAGTGTAAAGGCCATTGATTTGCTTCAATTTTTTTTTGTCAGTAGAACGTTTCATAATGAAAAGTTCCAAGTTCTTGCCCGGAGTTTCCCAATTCACTAACCTGTACATTACTTGCATGTGCTCAGCAGGGTCTTGGCTAGGATTAGTCTGCTCTCAGATAGATTCCTGCAGCATTCACCATGCATTACTTCTATGATTCATCAACAGATACTGTTTGTTTTCTTATTGACTTTATGTAGGACTTTTTCTGCTTACAAATTATCTATGAATATCCTTAGTTCCTCTCTGAATACTATCTATTAGTCTCTGCCCATTTAGTAGCTCATAAGTGTCCACAAGTAGATAAACCCCCTGAATACTAAGCAGCATTAAAAAGTACAAGTGTTTGATTCTTGTAGTCAGGGCACGTTGCTTCTTGAAAGGCATTTTAAGTTCTACCTTGCCACAAATGTGATACACACAACAGCAGTAACTTTACAGAATGGCTCAGGTACATCTTCCTTCTCATCATCCATTTCAAACATGATCCTTCTGGAACACCTGAACACAAATTCTCATAGTTTCAGGGGGATCCTCATGGAATGCACCAACAGATGTTTAACAATTGAGTCCCAAGTTTTTCAACCTATAGTGATTAGGAAAACTATGGATAGACTAAGAAATAATCATTATGTATTACTGTCAGCCTGCACAATTTAGCTTATCTCAGAAGATACAAAAGACTCATGAGCGTCCAACTAAAATATATATACATACACACATCAGCCATTCTAACAATAGAGACCTCAACTCTTAGACAGACTGTTCCTTTTACACTGACCACAGATTAGATCATCCTAGATATCTCGTCACAGGCTTGAATCCAAGCTAAAGAAAGCTTTCTTACATCTTCCTAAAGGGTCAGCAGACTGATTTGCAAGTCAGAACAAGTTTTCAATACCATTTCAACAACAAAGCAGCAAGTAATTTCATGAAGCAACTTTGGAGCTAAATGAAACTGGCAAAATATCAACTTCATTTTTATCTCCTCCCACTTAAAACTACTACTGACCCCAGTTCACCAGCACAGTAATACACTCTTGACCTGATTCTGAGCAACGAGCACAAGTATAAAGCTGTGTAAACTACAAATGAAGGTATAGAGTCTTAGACAACAGACGACAACATTTGCACAGAATTTAAGTTAAGGGTCCTCTTTACTCATGGTTTCCTTATTATCAACCTTACGACTTCAGGACATTTTTTTTTTTTAAAAAAAAAGCTACAAAGCAGCTATAGGAGTGTCTAACATTTACACAGAGCTGTCATTTGCAGATAAATTACATCTGCACATCCAGAGTCGAAAAACCTTTGCATATAATTCACAAACCGAGCTTTTCAACAGTGTAAGCAATCTATTCATAGTCTGAAATAGCATGGAACTCATGACAGCAGGGATAGAGACACCAGAACACCAAAGCAGATGGGTTCAGCTACAGGTATCATTTTTATTTTACCAGAGGGACTCCACACTACAAACACAGTGAATAAAAGTTTTGCTTTTCGAGTGTGTCCCAGTGACAGCAATACAAAAATAATTTAAGACCAACCATGTAATTATGTGCATTTATTTCAACCTTCCATTACTGGAGATAACAAGATGAATAGTGAAACGTAAACTTTAACAATCCTATAATTATACTCACTGAACCGTATGTTATTGAAAGAATTGTGCAAAACCCAGATGCAAAAGAATCAACAGGGTATGTAAATAGAAATGAAGCAGTAAAATAATCAAGTGATGAAGAAGTAATGTTCAGCACTAAATAGCTTCTCAGCAGCTCTTACTACAAGGTTTAAGAAATACTTTGGGTTTTTTTTTCCTCAGTTTGTCACCCTTTCAACCACCATATATTGTTCAGCAGTTATTGCTGTAAATAGCTCTGCAGAAAATACCCCGATAGCTGTTGGCAACAATTGCCTCTAAGCAGAATTATTGGATCTTCCAAGGACTCAATTTACCCTGATGAGAAAAGCTTGAAGAAGTTATTAGAGCTGACAAGAATTAGCACCAGCTCTTACCAGAGTGCAGGAACCAAGCTGAGCCCGTGAGAAACAGCTGTTGCCTGACTTTAAGCAGCAGAACTGCAGCACTCACCCAGCTTGGAAGTCAGCTCACCCCTGGGGTAGGCTGGCTCTGGGAGCCAAACTACAGACCCCAAAGGCAGAGAACTGCTGCCCAGAGGCAAGTTATCTGTTCATAAACAGCACAGCCACCTAATTTACAAAAGTTCACTCATAACTCATTTTCTGTATGAGGACTAAATATGAGGAAGAAAGGACAGGTTGTTCTCTTCTCCTCCAAAACAGCTGTTCTGTGACATACATATATTTGTATCTCAAGCACACCAGAGCTGTTTTACTCTACAGGAAGCAAAGAGACATTCAACCTGGATTTTAACACTCCTAATGCATTTTAGCCTCCTGTGACTGATGTCTGCTCCATTTAACCTATTACTTGACTTCTGATTTTGATGACACAGACAAAGGTGAATTAACTCTTTAATCTCCAATACATTTCTCCCTTCTTCCTAAACACTTATCCCAAGGAAGGAAAGCAATAAACCAAGTTAACATCTAACAAAGCAGCAAGAACTCTGCCCTAGCATTCAAAACGTAAACTCACTCCAGTATTCACAGTTAGTCAAATTCCAGCAGATTAGCAAAGACAATCACTTCAGATGTGGGACAGACAATACAAACACATCATAGCTTTCCTACTCCAGGAAGCAAGAACACAATTCTATCCTAATAATGTTTGAAGGCAGGTATAAAAGTGAATAAATAATTAAAAAAACAAACAACAAAAAAAAAAAAAAACAACAAAAAAACCAACAAACATGCTACTCTGTACACTAGTCAGTACCAGCAGCTCAGTATTCGTTCATTCCAGAGTCTCCTTTGCGGGTTAGCCCTCACAGCTTGCACTGCTCACAGTACCCAGGAAAGCTTTCCACAGCTCTGCACCAAGAGTGCTCTACCTGTAACACCTCAAGATTATCAAGCTATTATACATTCTTATCCCTCCTAGAACAGCATTTTTTTTCCAACATTCCTTTTCTGATGTTACAACTGGGCAGACATAGTCTAACAGTAATTTTAACATTCATAGGCTATTTTGGTAGGATCATCCTTCATCAAGATTTTTGTTCAATACACGATCTCAAATAAAATACAACTAGACAGCCCACCCTCTGATCTTCCAGATCTCAGAAATCGCTATGCTATTTGTCAGCACCATCATTTCTCCTTTGCTATGAAGGAGAAAAAATTCAAAACACCTTCTTGCCTTCAGATTTCTATCTTAAATATCTAAACCTTATTAACACTCACCAATATCCCAGATAAATAACCTTTCCACTTCCCAGTCCACACTTCTCCCTGCTTAACAGATTTGTGGTTTTCTATCTGATCAGTCTGTCCTCTTCTACACCACCCAGATTCAGCTGGCCACTAAGTCCTAGCTGGAGGAAATAATGAAGCTGCTCCTCAGCCTTTAGTAGGCTGCAGCTGTGAAGTTTTCTTCCCAAATACTGAACAACTTAAAGGCATTTGCTGAACGGGCTCAGAAACTTTGTAAAACCAAAGCACATTAAAAGTTATACATGTTGAATTTTACATCATTATTGTTTGATGGGGTTTGCTGGGATATTCCTGTAGGCCCCTTTAGGTATTGGATATGTACTGTAAGGTCTTCCTGGAGCCTTCTCTTCTCCAGGCTGAACAAGCCTAACTCTCTCAGCCTGTCCTCATAAAAGAGTGTCTCCAGCTTTCTGATTATCTTCATAGCCCTCAAAAGGCTCCTTGTTTTTCTTTTTTTTCTTTTATCTATAGCACCTGTATGCTTAATTATCCCAACTGCCACAGACAAAGAAGCTATCTTAACTCCACAAGAGTGGATAGAGACTAAATTCCTTCCACCACCCATTAAAAAGTCATTTTGTTTAGAAATGCCATTAATGCCAGTAGAAGAGAAATTCAGACTTGAGTAATTAAATTGAAAAGAACATAGTAAGCTCAACTTCAACCCCTCTCCCCAGGTAGTGTGAAGTACACTACGATATATATTCTGCTTGTAAACAGAGGGCAAACTCTGAACTCTCCTTGGACCTTTTTCCCCAGACTCGGTGAAACTAAAGGATAAATGAAAACTCTCCATGTAAGACTAAAAGATCAGAAATACAGCTTCACTGCAACAGTCTGCCTCTAAAATGTTATCTATAAACAGTCCCTAATTCACAGACTGCCTCTGCCTTTAATCCTGGAGCAGACACAGTATTGGTTTACCTATTTTATATACTTTAATACATACTTTATCTAGAGTTGGTGCAGTAAGTTACCATTTCTGGTATTACCTTTCCCCAAACACAGAAAGGGGGTTGATTTTCCACAAATCCCAGAGCTGACTCTTTGTTATTTAGAGACTGGAAGTAGAAGCATTAAGTGAACAGCATGGGAAGATGCTCTCTCTGCATGGTCCTTCCTAACCCTTCTTCCAGCTGCTTAAGCATACAATTTTTACTTCCAAAACTAACACAGAAGCAATAACCCCTTTCCAGACAACTTCAGCTAGGGTTTCCAAGCATCCCACTTCCTGGTGTTGCCATGGTAGTTTGTGAGGAGGTAGCATCAATAATCCCATACAGGGGAGATGTACTTCACATCTACACAATTTTTTTTCCATAGCAAAGTACTATGTAAACAATCCCAGAGCTTCAACTAGTAATTATGAATTTACCAAATGACCCTAAAGGATACATCAAAGCCAACAGAGTAAAGTCAGAGGAAGAAGATGAGGAAAGATCAAACAACCATGATGTACATTAAGAAGCCAAGGTATTTCTAGTGGGCTGTTTTAGTCATTATCAAGTTCCAAGGAGAATTTCCAAACGTTCAAAAACTTAAGACAGCACTAAAAAACTGTATATGCTTCGTGACATCTTTTATCATTCTCTTTTTAACCCAACAGCAGCAGAGCCCTTGTATAAACTGCATTTTGTTAATAATTCTAGTAGCAAATATCATTTAATACTTTGTCTTACCCAGTAGGAACGTAACAGACATATGAACTATGGCATAGCCGGGTGCTTGCAAGCTATTTAATACATTTATTGTTGGACTACACTACAATGAGTTGCAAAGCACATATCTAAGAAGGAAGAAAAAGGGAAGAATAGTAAAAGATTAGATAAGGGTAGGGGGAACAGCACAGCAAGCATTTTACAGATCTGTGCTAAAATCATTGCTTAGTTGGCTGGATGAGAGGAGGTTAAGAGAAAGGCAAAACCTGTTTCTTAGCTGCTGTTTACTTCAGCAGATAAACAAGTTTGGATTAAAGGGGGAAAAAATTGAGATGTCAGCATACTTCAAAAGCAGAACATTTTACTCAGTACACTTTCCATTAGCTGGATTGCTTCTAGCTGTCTCTCTCTCTTGCTCTCTCTAATATTTTCATCACTCATTTGGCTTACAATGGTGTCAATGACAAAATTGAAGTTACTGATAAAAGCATCATGGAATCAGTCTAATCCATGTAGCATAGATATGCTCTTCCCTAATTACAACAAGTATTACTGCTATATAATTTTCTGCACAAAACCCAGAAAAATAAAAAATACAGGCTTATTATCTCTCTTTCCTTTTTTATTTTTTTCCTCCCTCTCTCCATACCTCTTCTTTTTAATTTGTGCTTATGTGGAAGAAGGGAAAACAAACTATAGAAATTAATTCATGTGGTCTTGATACCAGAAAAAAACTAACCACAGGCTAAGGCCAGAATCCGTTTTGGTATAAAAAGCCATTAAAGTGGATAACCTAAATAGGCCTAGACTATCAGTGAATTCTAATGGAATCTTTAGGTTCATGATGGCTGAGAGCTATTCATCTTTTTGCTTCTACCAACCTTCCCTTTTATCATATATGCTTCTGCTTGCTGTCACTTATGAGGAGCAAACACTCTTCCTGTACCTGGAGCCTGCTCCAAAGAAAGGAGTAATACGTTCTCCTTATCCAGGATGAATAAGGCAAAAAAATAACAGAGATAAGCTACAGTGAAGGAGATCAAAGTTAGATATAGGGAAAGGCTGTTCATTACTTAAAATACTGGAGCCCTGGCATAGACTGCCTGGGGACATTGTTGAGTTTCTATCACTGGAAACAGTGTCCATACATATGGTTTAGATCACCATCCATCCAGAATGGCACAGGTATGGTTTATCCTGTCTTGAGGCAAGACAGATTAGATGATTTCTTAAGACTTCTTATCCTGAGATTCTGTGATTTCACAAGTTTAAAAAAAGGTCTGGACTGTGTCTGGTAGGTACTTGGAAGGCAGGTCACTTGAGAAATCAGCTGTGGAGTGATTTATGAGAGTTCTCACCCCTCTAATCAATAATTAGTCAATGTCCTCAGTAGACACTGCACTATCAAAAGTGCCAATGACTCAGTAAAAAAAGGACTTCTCTCTTTTTATACAATTCCTTCACTGATAGCACAGTACTGCTGGAATGGTCCCCTTTTAAATGAGACATAGAAGAAAAACACTGACAATTTTTGTTCATTTACTTTATTTCCTAGATTCCAACTATCCATCACATCCCAGTGTTTAAGCTTTCTGTGGTTTATCATCTAAGTCCTTAGATACTGATTAGTTACAATGGGTGTTTCAAGAAGTATATTGGACAGATATCTTAATCTAAATGGTGCTTTGGAAATACAGTTGATCAGAACATGCTAAGAGAGCAGTCCCAGCTCCAGCAAAAACAGGTAGCCCAGTAAAATCACATGCAAGTGAAAATAAAGCCGACAGAAATCCATCAGGCAGAGAGAAGATGGAGACAGACACGTGGCTGTATCGGCTTGTTTGGTTTTATCACAATTGCCAGGCTTGAGTTTTAAAGTTGTATGAAGCATAGCTCTGAAAACTTTAGCCAACCAGCTAAATTTTGCTTGCATTAACCACTGATCAAAAAGCCCTAATGAAAGCCAAACAAGACAAAATAACACAACAAGTTTTTAAGAATAAGAAATTGCTTTGCTTGCTTGGAAGCTATGTGCTTCTACTGCATTAAGAACACTCCAATTATATCTTGAAGCATCTCCTGGAGCAACAAAAGGAGAAGATTCTCACCTCAGAGTGATCTTTCCTATTATCCTGGGTACACTCATTTAATTTTAGTAAGCAACCCTGCCAGCTACTGAAACAAACAGCAGAAATTCTCCTCTTCAGGTTTGGGAGGCAGATCATTCAAAATACCACAGAATCAAAATACTCCAACACAAGCAGATCAAAGACACCATAAAGTTCTACAGAAAAATCTCTAGAAACAATTGAAAAAACTTTCAGAGTGCAGTATAGTCCTTTTCTGATATAAAGCACAATCTAAATTTGCATATTCACATATGTACAAGGTATTCTAGAGATTATACACCATTTAGCTGTTGCTGAGTTCTAGCTAAAAGGCATCTAGCAACAGATAAAATATAGTTTCCTGTGGTCTTCATCCACCTTTACTAAACACAAGTGCAGTTGCTACATAGGCATGTATAACAAGAATATCTTCCCTGTGAGGAAAGGCTGAGTGAGCTGGGGCTGTTCAGCCTTGAGAACAGAAGACTAGGAGGGGATCTCATCAATGTTTATAAATATTTGAAGTGTGGGAGACAAAGGGAGATGGCCAACTTCTTCTCAGTGGCCTGTGGGGACAGGACAAGGGGCAATGGTCACAAGTTGGACCACAAGAGGTTCCACACCAATGTGAGAAAAAACTTCTTCATGGTGAGGGTGACAGCGCTGGAAGAGGCTGCCCGGGGGGTTGTGGAGTCTCCTTCTCTGGAGATATTCAAGACCTGTCTGGANTGACTACAGAAGTGAAGCTGCTTTCTTAAGCTGCACTGCTGAAAAACATATATATACAATATTACAGAATCATAGGATCATTTACGGTTTGACTAGATGATCTTAAGGGTCTCTTCCAACCTTAACAATTCTATGATTCTATGATTCTATGATTTTGGTTGGAAAAATCCTTTAAGACTAACTGCTAAACTAGCACTACCACCTCCACCGCTATACTATATCCTTAACCAGCACATCTGCATGCCTTTTAAATACCTCCAGGGTGGTGATCACTTCTCTGGGCTGCCTGTTACAGTGCTTGATAATCCTTTCAGGGAAGAATTTTTTTCACAATATCCCATCTGAACCTCCCCTGATGCAGCCTGAGGCCATTTCCTCTTCTCTGTCACTTGCTACCTGGGAGAAGAGAGCAACACCCATCTGGCTACAACCTCCTTTCGGGTAACTGTAGAGAGCAATAAGGTCTCCCCTCAACCTTCTTCACTCCAGGCTAAACAACCCCAGTTCCTTCAGCTGCTCCTCATAGACTTGTGCTTCAGACCCTTCACCATCAGCTTTGCCCTTCTTTGGACATGCTCCAGCACCTCAATGACATGCTCCAGCATCGCAGTGGTGTACCATATTGCTCACCCCGAGCACACTAGAATGCAAGACACCATGCGTAAAGTAAAATAAAAGCAGTCTTTGGTGAGGAGTCATCTTCTGCTTAGACCAGTGCCAGGAAAGATTATCTTCACTGCTTGCATGGAAGTTATATGGAGGAAAAATCTGCCTGAGAAGGGAATCAGAGGCAGTCCTGAATCAGAGGATTTCAGCAGATGTACTGTTACTTGAGAGAGTGGGTTCATTCAGTGTCTCACTGTGATCAAGCTTTCCAGAAAACTTGGAAAATACTAACAATGCTGACAAAAACTACTGCAGGATATAGTCACTGGCTAGATAGATCCATAGGACTTCAGGAACAGTCAATAAAGAGCAAGACAGGCAGAGACTGGAATAAACTTCACAAATATATGGTAGTTTTCCACTCGTATTTACAAAAGCTGCATAGATGGCACATGAAATAAGGAAGTGATCACTGAAGAGAAGGTAAGAATGAAGCCAGATGAGAGGACAGTGTCCAACACAACCCTACAGAGACTAGAGTAAATGGCAGGTACCAAGTGGAGATAGTAGACAAAAGTAGGAATTTTATATTGCTTTTGATTTACAGGAGATGACTTTCAAGTATGTTTTCCAAAGCAGCAAAACCCAGCCACATGCAGACGTTTTGCTTCCAAGAGCAATGAAGCTGTAGTACCTAGGCCTGAACAGGGTATCAGTTACTGGTGCATTCATCAAGCTGCAGACCTATGCATCTCTCTCTATAAATCACTCTGTATATATGGAGTACACCATTTACTTATACCAAGGCCACATCACTTGTTCAATGTAAAGGAACCTTGAAAAGGTATTTTTCCAAGGACTTCTTTAGTGCCACTTCATAAAAGGCCTTGGAATAAATTAGAATCATGTTTCTAAGTTATAATAAATTGTTCTGTATTTTAAATGTGGATGTTATTTCATTACTGCCCTGTTTTCCAGTGATGTCTAGTACCAATGACTACAGTGAGAATATTATGTTAATTTTATTTTTGCACTGGACTCATCAGATGCCTTTTTCATTGACAACAAAAGGAAAATTCAAAAGTGTAGCCAGAGCAACTTCCTCTCCCCTTGTTTACAGAACATAGCTGTAAGATGTATCTATATAAAATGGCCCACACAGGGTATAATAAATTCAGATACACAGGATTGCAATATACTAATTAACTAGAATTAGATTAATAAATTGCCAGGCTCTTCAAATAAAATCTATCCATTAAAATACAAACTGCACAGCTATTTGCATGTTCTTGTATTGTGGGCTCAAGAATGTACTAATCACCTCTTAAATTCCTTACATTTCATCAGAAAACTTCATAAATTACCCTCCGTGTATCTCATATGTAGGAACACATCTTTCAATATATTGTGATTATACCAAATATGGAACAGAAATCCACAGTTCCAGAATCTACTGTGTCCTCACTGATAATAACATAGCACAACATTTAGTGGACTTCACACCACTTGCAGAAAACAGAGGTATCACATACAGCTGTAAACTTGGAGCACAAGATATGGCTTCACACTTGCTCATAGAAATTTCCCCCATTTCCACAAAATGCCTGCTCAATTTCATCCTACAGTAAATATTTCCAAATTCATCTTTCCAATCTGTCTAAAGTATGGTACATGTTTCTTGACTGGCTGGTCCGCTCTTATGGAGAGAAAGATATGAAAATAGAAGAGAAAGGAAAAAATATGTGTGTTAGAAGAAAAGGGAAAATAATAAAGATGGTGTGAGGAGAGTGAAAAATGAATAGAGGAAGCAAGAAAACATGATAGGAAGGAAGGAGAAAAGATAATACATGTTTACTAGAAGATAATATAGAAGACAAGACGTATGATCTCCATTAGAATCCCACTCTCTGACCATTGACAATTCACTACAATACAGCACCTCAAGTACCCATTATTCTTTCCAATCTGCTAAAGAGTAGATGTTGAGACGAGACACTGAAATGCGGTATCAACACTTCCCTACAGCCACAGAGCCCACTATCAGTAGAGATAAACCTGTGCCAGGATACCTTTCTTATCAAAATACAAGCAAAAAACATTTCAAAATCATGTTGGGCTGAAAAGATCATCCTTAGAGCAATCAGAAGAGCAGCACAACATATGTCAGAACTAAAACATGTTCTTTGCTCTTCATAGTCAGGGACTAATTATGTTCTGGGATTCAGTGATAAAAAGCTGATTTCTCCTTGATGAACTATGCCTTCTAGGATGCTAAGTTAAAGAACACACTCTGGCCCAATTTTTTCCCTTCTAATACTCTGGGAATAGAGAGACGGGTTTGTGCACAGTTTGGTAATCAAGCCTTCTGAGGCCTGCAAATTGTATCTAATGAGAAGTGCCTTGTTTGCTCCTAGGAGAATAAAAACCTGCTGTTGACAGCAAGAGATGTAATCTATGGCCATCATTTCCACACTGAGGGAAACATGGTTAATTACAGAGTTTTATTTGTTTGTGAAAAATTCTAGGGGAGCAATAAAAGGAAAATTAAGCATCATTAGCAAAAAAGCCTTCTTGATAGTGAGCTTTAATCTGGCAATGAAATTGTCTCTCAGAGGAAAATTCTAGACGCCTTAGTCTGTTGGTCATTTCCACTGGAATGGATACAAATCCTGGAGAAGGTAATGGGACTCAACACAGTTCACCGAGAGCTTCAGAAATTCCTCTGAAGTTTTCTGAAGAGCTGCTGCCCTTGAAGCAGGCAATGTTTAAAATGGCCTTAAATCCTCCAGAGAAAATTATGATTGCGGATTCAGAATAAACAATACACAGGAATGTTATATATGGGAATTACCACACGACATCATAATTCACATCACATGCACTCACACACTACACTAGATATGGCTTATTGGGTTTTTCTTATCTCTAATTTACACGCTGATATTTGAGGGGCCTTCCATATTGATATTTCAGGTTCATTATCTAAAACAACTATATCTTAAGTTATAGCAGTGCAGAAAAGGTATAAATATGGGATAATTTTGAGAAATATCAGTATATTTTTCAGTAAATGACCGCTCTGATTTGCTAGTGAGTTCCATACTCTGTAGTTAACACTATGATAATAATTATCTTTATTTCTTGTACTATATTTTTTATTAAACAGTTTTAGTTCTTTGTTACTTTTTTTTTTTTTTCTCCCATGGTTAGCATGAGTAGTTCACTAGAAACCAAGATATCTTTATTATCAACTTGCTCTTTGCTCCCTGGGGCAAGTCCCATTATTTCTATGAGCTGTGCTTTCACCTACTTGCACAATGCTGGGTGACATATTTCAAAGAAAACTGATAGGTTTATTTACTGTAAGACTGTCAGAAGGGTTAGATGTAGAACAAAATTCAGGAGCTGAATTGCAAATTATAACATCTGACTAGGTCTCTATTCCTCATCAGCTTCATTTGAATAAATTAAATTTATTTCCATTCTAAAGATGAATATACTCCATTCAAAATACCACATCACTGGGTGTGTTAAAATGCAGAGCAACAGAGACAGACAGATTGATGTTGTGGGCAGGATTTCATCAAGTATCTCTCCTCCCAAACTGGGGAATTCCTCTTCCTATGCATCCAGACCTTAAGGGGGTGAGAATAGTAAGCATGTCTCAGAGAATGTGCTGTTTCCCCATACTACTTCTTAGCATGACCTTCCTACTCAATGTTGTACTTTAAAATACACAAGACAATGTTACTGGTGGGAAACTAGTGTAAATTATCATAGGGCAAATGAGTATTAATTTTTCACGAAGATTTTCTGTTTTATAATCCAAATCTTTTCACAACTCAAAAATCCATTTCCCTACTATCTTCTCCAGTAATTCCTGGGAGAAATAGCAGACCCTACTATCTTACTACAATTGTTCTGCCCATCTGTTAACTATTTATTGCTTTTCTGGTTATGGAAATCAGCATGACTTTCTAGAGACTAGCTGCCAGCAGCTTTCATTAGTGATGATTTAAAATTTAAGAGTGATGGATGGTCAGCATATGAGATGCAAGTACGCATTTTGACCTGTCTCTTGAGAGATACTTTCCTGCTCTCATCAGTTGTAGAATCACACTTCATACCATTATTTCAATTATAAATAATTAGTGCTTAATCAATGTTGTCATAAGCAGTCAAGCAAGTATCACGGAGTAGAGTGAAGTTCATTGGATGATAGGGTTTAAATAGCCATGGCTCATAATCATCATAAAATATCTTCCCCTGATATGTTGCAACTAACAGCAATATTTACTCGTGATGCTTATTCATCACATAAGAACTCTCTGTAAACCATGCCATTACAATAAATGAGACTATGTAAAAATCAAAGAAGAACTTGCAAAAGAGCTGAAGAATGAAGAGTCAGCTGAATGGCCTTGGCCAGCAACATGTACAGCCTTGCCTCTCCTTTCCCCAGAAAACAGAAAAGGGCTGATTCTAAATAGAGTATTAGATACCTCTGTGCCTCCTGTAAGGGTGGGACAACTCTCAGTGTGATGAAGTGGTTGTGTACATTGCTTTCTTATTAGTCAGTCCCTTTTATGTTCTGCAAGAATAACAACCCTTCTGGTTTCCCTGAAGGTGACTTCCATCCACAGAAGGAATGCCAAGATACTTAATGTCTATATACTCCAGCTTAGTAAGATTAGTATTTTAAAAGTGCAATAGAATAGCGGTGCCAGTGTTGCATATGGGCAAAACACTCTGTAAATGAATGCCAGCACTTGGTATTTTCGGTTATGGAAATTGATCAAAACATTACACAAGTTGCTCTACAGGATTCTACCACTGAGGCTAGTGTTACTGTAAAAGAGTTATCCCCTAAAAAAATGTGCGTTTATTTCACTTTAGGCAACAAATCAATGCATTGCTTTAAATGTGCACTAGAATTCTATGGAATCCTTGCTTTTATTTTCTTTATCTTTTCAGCTCCTCCCACCCATTTCAAATATTAAGTAGCGATTTCTTATTTCATATGCGGACTTGGAGAAATGCCATTTTATTTCACTGTTTTTCTTCCATTTTTCTAGGATGATTTATAGTTGAGAGAATTTATTTTTTTTACATAAGAGCCCAAGAACTGTCATTTGATTAGGGAAAAAAAGGGCTTAGTCCACACATAGAATGGGAGAAGATTCACATCCTTGACCATTTATTTTGTATAAATAAATATGGCTTCCCTAACAGTATATGCATCAGTAAAAACCAAAGGCTGGTATTTCCCAAAGTCCATTAGAAAACCTCTAAGACTTTCACATCCTTGCACCACCATCTTAGAAGAACTGAGATAGAACAGAGAATAAACATAATGAAACTCGGAAACCCTCCCTCTCCTTTCATAGAGAGAAAAGCCTATGGTGATGTCCTGACAAGGCAAGGAAAAAAGCTACTAAAGCCCTGTTTAATCTCTGCTGCAGAATAATCCAAAGCCCTCTGAAATCCAAAGGTCTTCAATGAAGGAAGTGAATGTGTATAACCTTCTCTAAACTGCATCGTGGTACCTGCAGCAGTCTGCCATGATCAATGCATATCAATATGCGAGCTGGGGGCTCTACCAGTGCCCATCAGGTGTGCACAGAGGTGAGCTTCAAGCACACCCTGGAGCAATAGACGGTAATCACCCGTGCTTGAAATTGGCTGCCTTTTACTGATAAACTGTGCATCTAACTGCATATATTTCAAACACACACACTAGCGCTTTCTGCAGAGGGAAAACGATCTTAGTAGAAGTCATAACCATCTCAGAAACAACAGAAAAGGTCAAAAGGAGTAACATTTGCATGCAAAGAGAAATTAAACTAAGATTCTTCAGCTTGGAAGACACAATTAGGAAGATTTACAAGAGAAATACACAATGCAATGAAGAGCACAGAGAGGATGAATAGGGAATAATTAGTCACTATTTCACAATAAGGAAGAGACATCAGATCAGCAATACAAAGCTTTCGAAAAATAAAAAGAAAGGCTTTTTCCACATAATTCATAATTACAGTTGTGATATTCATTTTGCTGGATACCACAAGTACAAATGGACTGAAAAACTGATTAGACCAATTTAGAAAGATTACACCAATGATTTAAACTCAAAATGCAAATAAAACCTCTGACTAGGCCACGGTATTTCAGGAAAAGGATAACTATTTATGCACTGGTTTTATATTTTTTCTTCATATTATGATATTATTTTTTTTTAATCTTGACATCTGACTATGATTGAATATGATCAGGAGCATCCTGCTGTGTATTAGAGCTAATTAACGCTGACAAAGATTCTCCTTCACCTTGTGGCAGACGAACTTGCTTTTTGGAGCAGAAGCTCTTCTATTGCAACCTTAATGTTACTATGGACTTTCAAGTGACCATCGTGTGGTATATACTTTAGTGTAATGCAGAATGTGAAATACTTGGAGAACCACAGTTTTGGAAACTATACCTTAAACTACAATAAAAACCTCATGATGTCAATGTCAGACCAAGTGATAATTTTGCACTTTTGGACTGACATAGTTCTACTCTCCACAGTATTAAGAGTAAATGAGTTAAGAGTAAAGGACTACAGTGCACCATAGTGTAAGGGAATGCATTTTTCATGCAAGGCCCTTGCTATAATGCTGACAGCATATTATTAGACAGCATATTATTAATATAAAAGCAAAGTCATCTTCATAAAAAGCTGAAAAGAAAATAGATTCGCGGAATAAAGCAGAAATGCCCTAGTTGTGGTCTGTAGAGCACAAAGGGTAGAGAAGACATTTCTTGGCTGTCTGGGAAGAACAGTTTCATCACAAAGTTCTCTCTCTGTCTCCTTATTTCCAATGACAGAATCGCATTAAAAAGAAAGATACAAATGTACAGTCTCCTAATCTTACTTTTCCTTGCAAGTCATTGATATTGCTGTTGCCAGGATGTTGTGGGTTGAAAATCAGTGAAGAGATGTCCCAAAAGATAATGTATCTTTAAAATGTTTTGGAATCCCTGTCATAAATAATGTATATCACAGCATGTGAAATAATATGACTAAAACCTAAAAGGCACAGTTCAGGCATTATCAGCTCAGCTGGATTCAAAGTTAAACCTTTAAACCTAAATAACTCAAACTGAGCTCCAGATCTGAACAAAACTTCCTATGTACAATTCAAACAAGTTAATTAATTTTTCACATAGGCTTTTTCACTGCTGTATGGAAATGACTATCCAGTACAAGGTTCATCCATCCAAAGATAAACACCCTAAAGAATATGGCTTATGTTATAGTACCTTCTCAATAATCATACATTTCAAACAGTGCTGCTATACCTCTCTCCTATCTAATGTTGCTTTGGTACACCAAGATAAACAATAAGCAGCTTGCACATAAACAAACAAGTAACAAATTAACAAACTTGTAGATAACTACTCATATGTATAATTGCAATATATTGGGTAAAGTTAAATTTCAGTGTGGAGAATTCAGGTATGCAGAGTGCATTTGTACAGGTCTGTGTGCCGCTAGAAGAGCGAGCCTTTCACTGCCTTACAAGGGAGCCCAAGTTATGAATCCGAGTCAAAATACCACACTTTGCGGTATTATATATATGTAAACAGGCATCATGGAGTTCCACACAAAGATGTACAGTTAACAATCAGTAGGTCCAAAAGTTGTAATCTAATTGTGTTTCTGTTCGTTAGCATCATACAATCATCCAATATGCAGCTATCAGGGGCTGCTGAGTGCAGTGGAGTCTGACAGGGGCCTGTGTGATCAGGACCTAACACTGCATAATGGCCATATTGATAATGTCTCAGGCCGGCAGCCATGGCACATAATTCACAGACAGCAGCATCCTTTCTCTCTGTCCTACCATTTGTACAACCACCTGTCTCTTAAGAGTTGTTTACTGGCATGGCCAGCTACTTTTTTCCAGGTGGGGATTAGCTGTTTGTAATACCCTTCAAAATACTCTGATGCAAGAACTGTGAAGACTGCAAAGGGGTTTATTACATGCAAAGGGAACAGAGAACTCACAATCTCCTATAGCCTGTTAAAAGAATGGTTCCATGCATAAGCAAATACATAATAATGCATTCACATAAATAAAATGGATTTCTTTTCTCCATCTATGGTTCTTTCCCTCTTGCAATTACTTCTGAGTGAAGTGAAATTGTAAATAGCTCTAGCCACTAAACGATCTTGGGAAAATTATTTCAAAAGTGCCACACTGCAGCCTGGGGGCTTTTCCCAATCATTCAGCACTCAGATGATTAGCTGGGAGCAAATTTTTGCAACTATGCTCACCAGGGCAAAAACACATTGTGAGGAATGATGAAAGCAGAACGTAAGTCACATTTGATTTTCAGCAGCAAAAAGCACTGAACTAGGACTGCAGAGATGCTGAAGGCCACAACAGAAGTGCTTACAGGAGCTGGGGCTGCGAACTGGAACAGTCAAAGCTGCAGCTGTCCATAATGGACTAGCTAATCCACAAACTTCAGCTGAGGATAAAGATGCCAGGTCTGGACTGTGTGGAAGACAAGGAGAGCAGTGAGTGCTGCATGTCAGAAATGAAGCACACTGGAAACACTGCCAAGCAAACCCAGACTGGGACAGCAAGGATGAGCGAACAGCCCTGGCAGAGCTGATCAGTACCCCTGCATGGTGCCTGGATCTAGCCAGCAATGCTCAACCTTTCTCCTCACAGAAAGACAACAGCATATCCATCAGTTTTACAGCTTCTTCAGAGACCTTTGAGGCCATTTATCTTTCCAACTAAAGCACCAAGGAAATGGAGTGGTTATCTACCTAGTTTGAATTTGTTCCTTCCAGAAAATGGTAGAGAGTACAGAGAGCCTTTGAAACACTTGTATGAAATGCACTCCTGTGGCTAAACTAATCTTCCACTCCATTACCAACAGTCCTCCATGGAAATGCAACAGTGAAACTGTTCTGACAGGAGAAATGTGCTTCCTTCGTTCAAAGGTGATTCTTTTACCCAACAGATTTCAGTCAGATCCACCAGTTTCCCCACTTTCTGTGAGAAGCTCGCACCTCAAAAAGAACTCAGCAGCCACATAAAAGCTGCTATGTCTTCATTATCTTGGGTTTGTTGGGTTTTTTCATTGCAAAGGGAATAATTTGCACAATGCATCACTTTGAAGAAAATTCATCATAAACAATTTCACAGAAGGCAACATATGTTATTATTGATAAGGCATTTCATTAAGATTTAACTTTACTTTTTCTTTAGACCAAGAAGTAGTTTTGATTTTTATATGGCCCCAGTCATTTCAGCCTGGAAAGTACAACAATCTCCACTTTGAAAATCAAGAAGGTGCTTCCACACAAGACATACAGGCTGTGAAATATATTGATAATCACTCACAAGCACAATATAGTGTTTCTCAAAATCTGAAAATATTGCATGCCAAAGACAATGATCTGCATCTGAAAGGAAAGACCAGGGTGCTGGTGAGTGGTATGAATGACCTCTGGCCATTTCAGCAGTGTCTTTCAGATCTCAAGAATTTTCTTCTTCTGCACATGTATGTGCGTCGGCAGTGATGCCTCTACATCATATATACACTACAGTATTACAAGATGAGATTTGGGAGAGGTTCTTCATAAAGACTACACAACTTGGGGTCCATCAGGCTCCATGTCACGTGAGAAGGGAGTGTGAGCACCCAAAGAAGAGGCAGAGGACAAGTGTTTCTGAGGAAAGCGTTTTAACCGTGATTCTCCTCAATTTTGGAGTTACTCATCCTCACTCTGTTAATAGGAAAGGATGTCTGAGAAGTACTGTTAGGAAATGACTGGTGCCATTCTGCTCACTGCTTCCCTCCTTCATATAGATGTAGCACAGTTATACTGCAGTGTAGTCTGTGCCCATTAGGTGATTTATCCAATGTACACAATAGTTTGTTCAGGAGGTTCAATTACTGAGTTAAATCATCACCATTTAAAAATAGTGTCCCACTGAGAAAAAAAACATAGCCACTGATGCAAAAGAGGTATTGGTCTTGTACCTCTAACTGGATGTGGTCACAAGGCAATGCCTTACTAAATACAACCCCCCACTGCACAACTCAGCAACTGCTTTCAGGAGATTGTTTGTTTTAGGCAAGGATTTCCCTAGCAGAGTTGGTGCAACAAGCCTCTCAGATCAACTTGGGAATGTTGCAACTCAAAGGACCAGCAAGAGTCTGTTCCAGTGGGCACCTGAGTCCTGCAAGTTCCCTGTGACTGAAGAATTACCCACATCTATGTATAGCCCCAGGTATCAAGACGGGAAGCAATAAATGTAAGAAAACCATAAGTAGCCTTTTTATCTCCTACTCAAAGAAGAATTAGCAAGATTCACTACGCAGTCAGAGTGTTTCTGTGAGAAACAGATAGTATAAGTGTGTGTGTTAAAATGGATTTTTAAATGTATGTTGGCCTGAGGGGAAAAGCTTTGCTCACATCTTTGTAAACAGCTATTCACTCTCTCCTTGCCTCTTGAAGTAGATGTTCATTGAACTGTGAGGGGGAAAAATACCCAAGTCCAGGATTTGTTTAAAGATCTGTAGCCTCATCAAAAGGTTCAGGTACATCTTTTGTCACTATGATGGGTACAGCTCATCTCAGCTTACAGTAAATTAAACCTGATCCCAGCAGCTGAGACTACACTATGTCAAAGAACTAGGTGGCAATAGAGCAGAAGATACAATTGGAATAGCCATCATCACCAACATTTCATCAGCTGATAAATGATTCCTCTCATCTCCATCCTCATTGCTATTTTATTCCAAGGCATCATCTACTGAGGAATATCATTAGAAGTCCTCTTGGCTTTGATATTTCATACTCAAAACTGAACTTTAATTTTTGATTCATGAACATGCTGTAGTGAGAAGGACAAAGCTACCATAGATCTGGGAGGTTGCATCTCATCTGCTACAGTACATTTCCCTGTAAATTAGTAATGAATCAATGACATGGAGTGACAGCGGGAGCACAATTCATTCACTTTTAGTTGGTCTCTAATTAGCACAAAACCAGAACAGTACATATGCAACCATCTCTACATCAAAACAATACATTCCCAGAGGCAGTGTGAAGGTGCTTCGGGACACTAAAGACATTTCCCTAAAAATGCCCTGACAGGAAGACAGAGAACTCAATGCTGCTTTTGATATTTCTGTGTAAGTGATCAATCACCCTCTCTATTAAAAACTTGCCTGATTTTCCATCTGAATGTCTCAAGATTCAGCTTTTACTTACTGATTTTTATTATAGATTCCTCTGGAGATTAAAGATCCCATTAGTGGTTGGTATTTTCTTCCTGTGAACACACTTATACTGCTACTAGGTCACCTCAATTTCTCTTTACTAGGGTGTCTTTTAAAAGTGATGGAGCAGTGTTGCAGATAATACACAGGGGGACACTTTCAGGAAGCTATTTTATTCTATACTAATTTCTTCTCTGAGACTTCAGATGCTACAGAGTTGTGTATGTAGACTCTGCCCATCAACTAAGTAGGAATTTACTGGAAGTGTTGACCTAGAGCTTGGCAGAGCTACGCTGCACTTCCAAAATAGGGAAAGGTTTTACCTTTGGTCTTCCTCAGGCCGACACCCCTCTCCCTTTCCAAAAACAGTTTTCTGAATTTCTTCCCCTCAAATTCCTTTTCTGGGTTCTACAAAATACTGTATTTTTCGACTGTATTTTCATTATTACTTTGTGCTTTCAACAGATGCAATATTGTACCCTTGAAGTGGCTACCTGTGCCTACAATTTGAAAGGTACATCTTGAACATCAGGAGCTATTAGACATTACTAGAACTTCTTTTCAGGAAAATAAAAGTAGTATGAAACCATTTAACTTTCAAAGCTAAAATCTGCTTTAAAAAGCACTGAAAATAAGTACAGGGTTGTTTGGGGGTTTTTTTGACCTTGAGATTACAATTTGCATGTTTTCCAGAGCCACTGTACCAATCCGAAACCACACATGTTTTGCATTTAGCCATGCCAGCAATGATGAATCTGGCTATCAGAGGGAATACTTAAAGCTGTCAGTTTGCATTAAGGCTATATTTGTCCTTCAAAATGCTGATGATAATGTCTTATTCAAAGAGTCAATAAATCTTTTTTTAAAAAGAAAAGAAAAAAATAAATCAAAAGGAGCATCTAGTCTGATTTTCATTTATCACAAAGGATATTCCACTCTACCATCTAGGTTCAGGTGATGGCTGTAGCACCTGTCAGGTGTTACATAGTTAGGAACCTACGGCTTGAATATACATGGGACAAAGTCCCAGGGCATCAATGTGACAAACTGCACGAGTCCTAACCGAGTACAATACTGTAATGCAAGACATTTAAGCGCAGGCATATAGTTAGTCATGTGCTTGTGCATTGTGCTTAGTGGAGAGAATAGATCTCTGAGATACCATCACTTTTTTTAGAGTAAGACTTCCTTCTTCAAACCACGCTAAACTTTTCCCCATTTAGTTTATGCGGCTTCAGTAATTGGATGGCCACAACCTCTTCTCCCTCCCAAACTGTTCCACATCAGAATACATCTTCCACTGCAGTTCCTCCCACAGGAGAAAAAGGAGTGGAGGAAAACACAAGAGTAGCTACAGAGGTGTTCTACTTCCTATATAATGAAAGACTGAGAGCAATTTTTTTTAAAATGTTTGCAGCATTAAGGACCGGTAATTTAGCAAGAACTGAAATAATTTTCTGTACTTTGGAAAAAAATATTTGCTTTAAGAATGTGTGGGTGATGTGGGGATGTCTTGACTAATGTGATTTGCAATACAACTTGACCAAATTGAAGTGACATCATTAGCAGTATGGAGTGCTAGATTGTCACTCCCAGAATATGAAGTCCACAGAAAAGACAGAGCTTGGATGGTAAAAAAGATACTCCTAGTGAACCTACAAATGTGTTACATCGCAAAAGACATTTTCCAGAAAGGGGACAGAGTTGCACCTGAGGGTGCTGAGGGAGCTGGTGGGAGTCATTGCTAGGCCACTGTTCCACTTTCAGAAATCCAGAGAAATAAGAGAGGTGCCTGAGGACTGGAGAAAGGCAAATGTCACTCCAGTGTTCAAAAAGGGCAAGAAGGAGGACCCGGGTAACTACATACGGGTCAGCCTCACCTCCATCCCGGGAAAGGTGACGGAATGACTTGTCCTTGATGCTGTCTCCAGGCACATCAAGGATAAGAGGGTTATTAGTAGTCAGCATGGTTTTACCAACGGGAGGTCATGTTTGACCAACCTAATAGCCTTTTACAAGGATATAACCAGATAGATGGATGATGGTAGGGCAGTGCATGTGGTTGGCTTAAAAGGAAGCTGAGGGAGCTGGGTCTCTTTAGTTTGGAGAAGAGGAGACTGAGGGGGGATCTCATCAATGTTTATAAACATATTAAGGGTGAGTGTCAGGCGGATGGAGTCAGGCTCTTCTCAGTGATGGCCAGTGGTAGGACAAGGGGCAATGGGTCCAAGCTGGAACATAGGAAGTTCCATCTGAATGGAAGGAAAATCTTTTTCACTGTGAGGGTGATGGAGCACTGGCACAGGCTGCCCAGAGAGGTTGTGGAGTCTCCTTCTCTGGAGACATTCAAGACCAATCTGGACACATTCCTATGTGATCCTGCTCAGGTGGGGGGTTGGACTAGATGATCTTTCGAGGTCCCTTCCAACTCCTGACATTCCGTGATTCTGTGAATCTGTGAGTTTCCTTCAGTTTTTCAGCTGAAGCTGTCATTAAGCATGTCAGCAAACTATTTCTGTGCTTTTTGAAGAGAGCTATTTGCTTGTCTACAGTGAAATAAAATTCTTCTACTAAAAACTGGAAAATGTCAGCTAATGTCACTAAAAATAAATGACCGTTTCATATATGGAAATAGACTGGCACCTACCTCCTTCTGCAATCTTCAGTACTGCCTTCTTGTGCTTTAACTATCAGCAGACCCTGCTGAAGACACATGGTATGGGTAAATAATGAACTGAGAGGATAATAATTATCTCCATGTGGGAACCTAAGGCACCTATATATATTGGGTTACCAGGTCAAAAATTACATCTATTAAGCCAAATAAATTACTTGTGTACTGTATTTGAGGTAATCCATAAAGTAATTTACTTCTTCTGCCTTTATGCCAATCCATGTTAATTTAGATAATGATAATTGATGATTTGCCACATCAACGAATTGAAATAAATCCATAAGTTTTATCCTATCAATCTGCCCTTCTCAATTAAATAAAGAACAGCATTAATCATTGTAAGTCAAGCTTCCCTAGGAGAGCTTCTCTCCCTACCATTGAACTGATAAGGATCAAGAGGTCACAGTCTGAAATCTACCTGGAGCTCTCGATAGAGCTGTTACCATTATTGTGCCAACTGATAACATAGTCTGTATGGTTTAATTCCAGCCTGCACACTGCAAACATATCTCACTAATACAATAACCTTGGCTTATTTCCACATGGTGGGTAATCGCCCTGTACTAAGTGATAAATTAAAAAGATTAACCAAAGTACTAACTACAATAAAAGCAGCTAAATTAAGAATTTCAGTTCTATATTATCTTCTCTTTATTGAAATTGAACTTTAAAACCCTCCCCCTGCTTCAATTAATGATAGAAAGTTAAAGACAAGCTTCTTTATTCTCTACTGGTTGACATATAACAATTTATCCTCTAATTCTGCAACTCAAATTGCATTTTCCTTGAGGACTGCAACTCCACAGGTGCATATGTATCTTAGCCTACCTAAGTGAAGGACTGTCCCTACAATAGTAGTTGTCAGTCTCCTGAAGGTTAGAGGACAGAGAAGCTGTCAACATGTCAACAAAGGCAGAAAATATTCCTGATGTCATGTGGAAAGAGGGAAGAACAGACCACAAAGGCCCTATAAACACTGGAGTTTATAGAGCTTTTGCCATTATCTATAAGCCTTTCAAAATATATTGAAAAGCTATAATTAAACAATAATAAAAACTCCTTCAGTTAATCAACAACTCATTAAAACCTCTTCAAGCAATCTGTCCACTCTGCATCGCTCCCTAAATAAATGGCATATGTTAGTGGTCAACAGATTTATGCTCATTTGGTCCTGGATGGTGAAGAGAATCACAAAACTCGGTTTGAAACCCAAATCTTGGACCAGCAGACACCTGTCCGGTCCCTTTTGCACCCCAATGCCCCTCTAACAGAAGGTTGTGAGGTTCCCCCATTATAATTCCGAACATGGGACAGGCAGAATGAAAGAGAAACATAAATCTATGCTGGGTGTATGTTCTTTGCAGGCAGGGAGCCTTAGGAGACTATGCAGAAATCCCAAACACAGATTCATAACATGCTATCTTGCTAAACATTGCAATTAGTGTTACTCACTACCATTCATGGAATCGTATGATGAAGATAAATGCTCTCCTCCTGGGTTGGCACAGCCTGGAAGTACTGGGAAAGGTTTAATATACATCACAAGAAGCCTCTAGCATCACACTACAGCTTTCCTTCTTTGTATACAGAAGTGGTACAAATGGCTTTTTGCCTGAATTGTGTTTATTCTGCCAAACTCAGAGTGTGTCTGTGCAAAAACCCATAACTATGTCTTATGCATCTCTGCACTCAGAGCTGGCTTAAAATGAACCAGCTGCAGATCTGCGGCTACATTACTGTGGTGCTGTGCCCAGGCTAACACGTCCTCCCACTCAACAGGTCTCATTATCTGGGTCGCGGTGCCAGGCTATCACAGCTCTATAACTTCTGGACTGGTCTTATTCATGTCTGAATAACTTCAAATTCAGGAAGAGTGATCTCATATCTTTCTCCATCTGTCCATTCTGTCTATACTAGCTCTTTCTGAAACAGTATTTTCAAGCTCCATCTTAAAAACATTCTTTTAACCCTCTTTGTCTGCCTCGGTTTGGAAACTGTCATAAGGACCCCACCACTATATGGGTCAGGAGTCCTCCTCTCAAAATTCCATTTATCCACTACAAATTTATACCCTTTTTCTTCTTAGGTAAAATTTGCCTTTCTGAGTTCAAAGAGCCCTTGTTCTCCTTGGTGATTAACTGATTGATGTAATTACAGGGAATAATCACCTCCCCTTCTAGCCTTTACTCTACTAGGCTAAATAAATCAAACTCTTCTACAATAATTTTCTGCGAAGGATTTTCCATCCCTCAACAACACAGAAGCTCTTCTATTTATCTGTTCCAAAAGAAATTAATCTTTCTTGAACAGGCAGGATCAAAACCAGACACATTTTCTAAAAGAATCCTCACCAGTGTTGTACATAATAGCTATAATGCTTCTGACAGGTCTGCTGGTATATCCTGGGATGTAATTAGATATCTCCATCACCTTTTCATGTCTGCTCAGAACACTTTGTTTCACAAAACTGCTTATGTTCATGCACAACATATCTGATTCCTATTAATTCCAAGCAAACACAATCTTAATCACAAAAGTGCCAGACCTACATCTAGGTACAAATACTTTGGAATCTGAGTATGTGCAAACATTGTGTTTACTTGGATCTACCTTTTCTTTCACACAAACAAAAGTTCCTACTGGGGTTCGGACATTTTCACTTCCTGACAAATCTACATCAATGCAAAAATTCAAAGTAATCGAATAGCACAAATGCACCATTTTCCAAAACAGTTTCTAAAGCTGATTCTTTTTCAAAAACTGCCAGTCAAGAGACAGAGAATGTTCTCCATCTCTCTGGACTGCTTTACCTATTCTTAATCACCCTGATGCTCTTTCTGAGTAAATCAAATACAAGAGCATTTTGTTCTCAGAACCTCTTTGTGCAATACCACTACAATGCATGAGATACTGCAAAACCAGTGTGGTTTGTCAGCCAGGATCTGACACCAGCCTTGGTCTCTCTTCTCTCTAGTGGCTCTTGAAATTCAACAAGATGATTCTAGTGCTGCTGGAGGGAGGGTATAGCAATGCCATCCAAACCGCATTCCAGATAATTGCTGAAGAACCCACAGCAAATGACACCAAATAATCTCGTCATTACAAGCTTTAACCACCTCCTCACTGGAACATGATTAAGTTTAATCTTTATTAAACAGACCCTGCCAGGTGTTTTACATTACTTTGTATGTTTTTTCCTCTGGATGGCTTAAGACGTTTTCTCTGCTGTGGAACTGAATTTGATTTTGAGCCAGGTTTTCAGCCAAGGTAAATCTGTGCAGCTCTGCTGAAGTCAGTTCACACCACCTGAAGAGCTTTCCTTCAGCAGACAGATTTTTTTTAATCCCTGTTGTTTAAGTAAGAGAGAAGACAAACTCTATACTTTTTTCTTTTTCTTCTTCTTCTTTTCTTTTTCTTCTTCTTCTTTTCTTTTTCTTTTTCTTTTTTCTTTTTCTTTTTTCTTTTTCTTTTTCTTTTTCTTTTTCTTTTTCTTTTTCTTTTTCTTTTTCTTTTTCTTTTTCTTTTTCTTTTTCTTTTTTTCTTTTTCTTTTTCTTTTTCTTTTCCTTTTTCTTTTCCTTTTTCTGTCAAATCCAGGATACTAGCAGCAAGCTAAGTTAATTTAAGCTTCTCTCCTAACAACTTGATTGTATAGGGAAAAACTATAATTGAAAAACAAATGTATTAAAAACATACATGGTCCAGTTGCAAATTCCTTATTATTAGTTAAAATGCTCTCTATAAAAATTCCAGAATTTCACATAAAATCAATTTTTAAACTCAGCAGCGTGTAAACCTTTTTTCAAGATAGAACAAGTGACGTAGGATGTTACGGACATGTGTAACTTATTAAACAGTAACTTATGGAAGCCAACAGCTGTTTTCAGTTCCACCAATGACATGCTCGTAGCTTAATAAAATCCTTTATTTCCTGTGCCTCAATTTACCTGTCTACAAGATGACAACAATGATTCAGACTTTTCATGGTACTTTAAAACTCAGAAAGGAAAAAATCATGTCAGGTATTTACACGTTTTTTTTTTCATGAAAAATTTAGGACAGTTTTTAATGGTTGTAACAAATTGCATGCTGAAATTTTGGAGATGATTATTTTCACCGTGTTCCTACAATCTTTAACTCAGATCCCCCCCAAGTCTCCTTTCAGCACTGCTATATTTTGCAGATGTATCTTTCATATTGACTTGTCTTTGCTTAGGTGGGTGGTACTTTTTTCAGAATGAGAGATTTTCCAGGTGTTCTGTACATTAACAAATGGCTTTTGAAGCAATCCAATATAATTTCAGCTATATTAATTCAATCTACTTGTTATCCTTGAAACAGTTTTTGACTTTGCAGAAACCAGCGTTTGCATCTAATGTACGAAGTACCGTAAATTGCCCTTAAGTGCTTAAAAATTATCTCCAAACTGTATATGGCATCCATTTGTCACATAAAAGCAGCAAGTATAAGGCTTTTATCAGCAACACCCAACATTTGTATCTGAAAGCCAGTGGAGAACTTTCAAATGGCAACAAATTTTGTTTGAATTTAACCTAACTAAGATGTGAAATACAAGAAAGTGGAAAATGTTGTAGCCATTTAAGACTCCAGCAAGCTGGATAGCTCCCTTCACAAGTACGGTTTAAATTGCTCAATAATTTTATCTAAAATTTGGAGTATATATACATCACACTTGGATGATTAGTCTCTAGTCCATATAAAATTAGTTTACAGCACATTACAATCAATCCCACCGTGCTGAGGTCAGAGCAGAGTTCTTCTACAATACAACCAGCCAAACAGACACATACTGTGCTCTGTCCATGCAGGCCTGAAGGCTGAACCCCTCAACACTTAAACTGGGAAAACCTCTACTGAAGTAAAAAGAACCATGTCAGAACAATCCTAATGGTTTCTATCCCTACAGGTAGAAATTACAGGTACCATTAGTCTCACTTTCTTAATATAAAGCCCCAGGACTTAATTTTAAGCGCTTAAAACTAAAGTAAATAATTACTTAAAAGTATGATTTTCAAGACACGTGAATTGTAGCTCTCACTAAACACAACTACAGTCAAAGGCGTTCAAGGCTTAGATCATTAATGGTATTGAGGCACATTAAGTATTATTTGGTCTCTTCATTTTTCAGTTTACTCAGTTTGCAGAAAAATACCTAAATAGGTACTAGAAGCTGCTGCAAGTATGAAATTAACAGAGAAGCAGGTTCCCTTCCTCACCACCAAACTCCATATTCGTTCCACCCTGTCACAACATCAACAATCCCTATGACAGTTAAGAAATGTGTGGGAAAACCTCTTAGATCTCTTTTTAAGGGTCTGCCAAGGTCTGTTCCTCTAGATTAGAATGAAAATGTTTTCTGTATGTGGTTCTCACTGTCTCTGTCTCCCAAATTCAGCTTGTTTCTAATTCTTAGTTTGCACTAATTTTCTTCACAGAAAATATGGACAGAATTTGATCTTTACCTTTCCCGTGCAAAATAATTTGGAAAAAAATTCAATTTCTTTTTTGTTAAAAGGCACTGAAAATCCTTTGAAAGAAAAAGGATCTCTTAGTTCATTTTCAAGTTGGCATGGAAAGAAATTTCTGGGTAGGTAAAGCAGGAGGTAAGACTCTCGGTTCATCAAATGAACTTCATGTAATCATATCAGAAGCCTATACAGAAGTAGAATAAACCAGCTTCAAGAACCTTGTTCTTTAGACAACCTGCTTAATTTTAAGCAATTATTTGGCAAGTTATCCCAAAACTTCTTGCATTTATGCCAGTTTCACTATGATACAAATTCACTAGCTTCTCAAGCACCAGTTTCAGATCACAGCCACAGCAGGAAAAGAAGCAAACCCAATCTTCTTATTCCCAGCTCATAAGCAACATGAATTCAGCCTGAGGTTTATGAAATCACTTCCGTGCCACATATCCCTCCATTCTTCCTCTGCCTCATTTGCTGAACAAATGAAAAAAATCACTTTCCGTGAAAAAGCGGCAGTAATGAAATTATAGCTGTGAAGGTAACCTTAGCCCACTCCGACTCCCGCACACAGCAGACTGCCAGCTGCTGTCCCAGAGAGCAGCACTCTGTGGTGGCCCACTAGTAACCTCATTAACTTTGGCTTCCTACAGGACTAGGACACCATTCTGGGCCTTCCTTGTTTGTGTATGGGGCTGCTTTTCTCACTCTCCTATTGGGTATTAAAAAGATGATGCCATTTTAATCAAGGATTATAAAGGGTCACATGCACTTTTAGCTTTATGATTTATTTCTTTTTAATAAAAAAGGTGCAAGACAAAAGGAAAAGAAAATTCTCCCTCAATGCTCCAACAGAATCTTTAACCAAGCAATGCATGGTATAAAGGTTGTACACTGTATAGAATAATGTCTCAATCATACTCCAAGGATAAAGCTGCAAGAAGAGTAATGAAAATAAGGAATCGAGAGGCTTAGTTCAGTCGGGGGTTTTGGTTCTGTTGACAGTCCCAAAAAGAATGTGCTGACCAACAGCACAACACAAGAAGACAGGGACTGGAGATCAGAACTCTGTTTTTAGTATCATTGCTTCTTTGTATTGTCTCTGTGCTGCTGGTAAAACTTCCCTTTCTGACCCCTGAGGAGTGTCTGAGTGAGGACTAAGTAGCCCCAGAGCTGCAGCCAAAAGGCTGTAACTGCATTTCCTTCATCTTCTCTTCCCCAGCTTCATGTGCACCGAAGCATAAACATGCCTAGCTCTAAACACTGTCCTTTCCTTAAAACTGAGGAAATGCAGGGAAAGGTCTCCAACATGTTCTGTTTAAACAGGTTTAAGCATATGAAATGAATGGATGAACTACTAGAGGTGGGCTCTGGAGGATGTAAACAGAAAGATGTGCTAGGCATGGGGGAGAGAGTGCAAGAACATATTACGGTCAAAGACAGGGTCAGGCGTGAGTCAAATCCTGCTCTGGATTTCAGACTCCCACCAGAGTCCGAAGAGACTGCTTTTCAGAACTGAGAACCAGCTCCAAGAGATGAAGAGGAACAGCAGTGAGAGCAGAAGGAAGGAGCCATGATGACTGCTTGCTATTTTCTCAGGCCTAGAAGGAAAAGAACAAAACAGGAATGAAGAATTCTACCAGGGAGAAGAGGGGACAATGTAGGCAGTAAGCGCACATCTGCTACAAAAAGACCAGAAAGGCAAGATAGAAATAAAAAGTGCCACAAAAAGATACTACGCTGTCAGCAAGAAAGGACTGCTGCAGAGGGGATCAGCAACCAAGCTTATTCTTAAGGCCCAGGGATGTTAAATTTTAGAGAGATTAAGCAGACATGTGATACTGGTGTAGTAGAACATCATGCCCAGTTCACACTAAAACTGTCTTAATACTGCTGTCATTATCTTGATACTATTTATGACAGGAGCTCTTTAAGAAAGATATCTAACACACATGGCATACATATGGTCCCCATCCTAAACCCAAAGTAGGACAAGCTTCTGCTTAGGGGTGGCATTCCCCTCTAAGAGCAGTCTGCATGAGAGGTCTAGCATACCGCAATACCACATTGTCCCTCCCACGCCATTCGCCCCTCCAGTCATCATGAGAAAAACAGTAATGCACAGTAAACGAGGAAAGGCTAAAGGGCTAAACGTTCCTCAGTGCTTTCAGGCAATTATTAGGGTATTAGGTACCCAGCTTTCCTGCTTGAACTGTCTCTGTCTATCTCTAGGAGACCAATAAGCCCCATAACACCCTAAGGATGTTTAACTTCCTCTACATACTGCCTGTTTTTGCTAAGCCGGGCAAATGTGAGGTTCAGCACGTGACAGTCCAAATTCAGATATAACTGACACATTCATTATGGCATGATATTCCGCAAGGGCATTTTCTTAAAGGATATGCAGACTGGTGCTAGCCACAAAGCAGCAGGATGAGAAAGACTGTGGGAGGGAGCAATAGAAATTTGGAACAGGAAAAGAGGATGGTCCAAAGAATTCATGTGCTCAAAGGCTGAAAATAAATCAGCTCACAAAACTAGCATAGGTTGTTATGCAACGGTGCATGAGATGCACAAGCACCCTCTGATCTGGTTATCAGTATCAGCAGCTAAGGCAGGAAAGAACCTTTAGGCATCAAATGTGGCATCCATTATACAACAGCTTTCTACATGCTACCTTAGGAGGAGACTAGAAGTAAGAATACATCTTATTTACAATGGTATAAATTAAGCCTATTCGTAAAGGAATTAAATGCAATTTCACTACTCTCAAGCATAATTACTTAATTTCCTTGAGCTTTTCCAAATGTGGTCAAGAGGCTCCTGGCTCTTTTCTAGCTATTGGCTGATACATTGCACTGTGACTCTATTATTGGTTTGAAAGCTATGGAAGGACTCAATCTTTAAATTTATCTATTCACATTTACCATCTCATACTACCCACAAGCTACTCATGGCAAAGAACCATTCTGTGGTGCGCTGCACTGCCTCTCTGTTCTCCCCACAAAATGTCTCCTCAGAAACACCGAGGACCTCTTTGACCACATACCCTCCTGCTCCACAAAAAAAACCCCAAAGCATCCCCATCCTTAGTGTCTTTCTTTCCCTGACATATTTTCATTTGTCAGGTTCCTCTGTCTCCAGTTGTCATTCAGACTTCTAAAAGCTGCTGGGACTGAGACAGGAACATTGAAACTTGTCATCTAAGTTTAGATCCAAAACTGACACAAAGGAAGAGGCCAAACAGCATATCACTGCCAGGCTGCTGTCCTGCTGGCCCAGAGCCAGGGCAAATAAAAGCAAATCATGTCTGCTTTCGGGACCCTTCCAACACAAGGTTTGTGGATATGGATCTGATTTTCAGGGACAGGATCAATGCAACAAAACCAAACAACATATAACGCTATCCTACAAGCACCCTAAAAGCAAGGAGAAATAGTCTTTTGGGGAATACCTCAGCAGCGAATACAGGGAATGACTGTGTAAAAGGAATAAAGGCAACGACTGCATAACACAAATACAGGGAATGACTGTGTAACACAGACACCGTTTCTGGGTGTGTATGTGAGCTTTCCAAGTCAGCATAAACATACGTGGGGAGCTTAAACTACCATCACCATATGCATATGCTGTAAATAAAAAAATGGACACTGGTAAACAGTCTGCCAATTTAGCATTGTAGCCATAATCAATTAATTAAATTAAACAACAATTCAGGTCATTACTCAGGTACACCAACACACTATATATATCCAAACTGATGTGCCCATATTCACACACATGCACAGAATTGTAAGAGTTGGAAATGACCTTGAGAGATCATCAAGTCCAACTCTCCTGCCAAAGCAGGTTCCCTAGAGCAGGTCACACAGGTCGGCGTCCAGACAGGTCTTGAACATCTCCAGAGAAGGAGACTCCACAACCCCCCTGGGCAGCCTCTTCCAGTGCTCTTTCACCCTCACCATGAAGAAGTTCTTTCTCACTTCGGTGCTGAACCTCCTGTGGTTCAACCTGTGACCATTGTCCCTTGTCCTGTCCCCACAGGCCACTGAGAAGAAGTTGGCCATCTCCCTTTGTCTCCTACACTTCAAATATCCATAAACATTGATAAGATCCCCTCTCAGTCTTCTCTTCCCAAGGATGAACAGCCCCAGCTCACTCAGCCTTTCATCATAGGAGAGATGCTCCAGGCCCTTCATTATCTTTGTGGCCTCCACTGGACTCTCTCCAGGAGATCCCTGTCTGTTTTGTACCGGGGAGCCCAGAACTGGACACAGGACTCCAGGTGAGGCCTGGCCAGGGCAGAGTAGAGGAGGAGGATCACCACCTTTGACCTGCTGGCTGAACACCTCTTAGTGCACTCCAGGATCCCCTTCTTGGCCACCAGGGCACACTGCTGGCTCATGACCAACCATGAAAATGTTAAACAAGACTGAACACAACACTGACCCCTGGGGAACACCGCTAGTCACAGGTCTCCAGCTAGACTGCTCCACTGATTCCTCTAAAGGCTCTAGCTAAAGGGCTAGTTTCCCTTTAGCTGGATTCAAAGGTACGATGATAAAATGTACAGGATTTTTTATTACCAGTTATGAGTGTATTCATGCAGCACTGCTTAAATATTATCTTCTAAAACTGATAAAGAGCAATGTAAGGGGGAGTTCTTCAGAGAGCAGGAGACCAGACAATTAAAGTTCTTAATTACAAGGCTATACCCAAGAACTTCAAGATCATACCCAGACTTCACTTGTCCTTTATACCAATATTCAGCCCCCTAACACACATCTCTTAAAAAAAAGGAATCTACACATCATAATTCTCTATCATGTTTTTAAAGAATTTTAAGAACATTTCATGCACCAGTTAGTTCAAAGATACTGTGATACTTTAAAAGTTCAAAGCTGCAGCTTCTCTCTTTCCTTTTACATATCATTTTAAGAAGCAAAAGGTAAGGGAAGAGAAAGTGTGCAATTTAATATGCCTCTTCTGCTAAGGCTTGTATTTGCTCCTCTTACCCAAAGACTTGTAGAAAATTCTTTAACAGAGGAGAAAAAAATGGTACATACTGTATTGATGATGACAAAACAAAGATAATATTTAAAAGAATATGGAAAAATACAAACCAAGAATGTTACAACTACGGATGAGGAGTGGATGTCAACTACCACCAACCACCTTCAGCTGTTCCTGGTTAGCTGCCACCTTACATCCACAGAACATTATAGGTGTTCTACCATTGCCCAGAGAACATGAGCAGGTGGTGCAGTACTACCTCTAATTCATCATCTTAACCAATGGCATATAAAAAGCAGTGAAACAGAAAGTGCTATTAGACCTGAAAAGCTGCCATAATTGCAATAGCACTGCTAACTAACCGTTCAGCCCCGTGTTCTGAGTAATTAGGGCAATGGTTTATGACCAGCACTTGGTGGCATTAGCAAAATGTAACGGGAGATTGAGCATGTCGGGTGTGTTGGTAAAGAGGAGGAGGAGGAATTGTAAATTACAGCTTCAAGGAATCACCTGTTAACAACCATGTGTCCTCCTTTTTCAAAGAGGCAAAATTTCCTCATACTCAATGGGGAAGCAGAGATGATTCAAAACAATTACAAGATGCTGGACTTTTATAAAAGTGTTTCTGATTTTTCAGTCTCCTATCTCATTTTACATACAGTTTGTGTGATTTTGCTCTGACAAGTCAGCAGGAGAAAGAAAAGTCTAGCAGACAGGCTTTTACAAGCTAAGTTCTGTGTGCTTAAATGATTTGAGAAACATGTTAGCTTGGTTCCTTTTTGGATGAAAAGGCTGATGCTCTAAGCCACCTCCACTGCAGCTCTGCACACAGCAGGGGAAATCTGGGGGAGTTCAGCTGATGCAAGGAAAGAAACACCATGGTGAGAGGAGAAGCCTCTTCATGCCCTCAAGTGTTGGGTTTACAACAGTGAAGATTCTGCAGAAGATGCAAGAGATGGAGATACACGGTTTGGGGTTTTTTTTTGCTTTCAGAGCCATGAAGAAATCTCCTCTGAACACCAGCACAACTCAACTTCCTAGTTTTAATTCCTCCTTGAAGTTTAATAGCTGTGGCTGAACTAGAGGGGTTTTAATTTATTTATTATTTCAGTGGGGGTGGGAGGGGAGATTTTTGAATGAAAATTGCCAGCAGCAATCCCACACTGTAGAAAACTGTTCTATTATTACTTAATCCCTATTATTTAAAATGTGCAGACTATTTCTACTCTTTATTCATCTAGTTTAGATTTCTGGCCACATGATAACATCATGCTTTCATTTTATAAAAATTAAAAGCTCTCTTGTTAAATTGCCGTTAACCGTTGTAGATAACTGTAGATTGTGATCGTCACCAATCCCCACCTTCTCTTTTTCAGGTGAATACTCTTTCATCTCACTAAAGGGCAAATTTTCCAATCCTTTTAACAATTACCATATTTAGGAGCCATATTTTCCAATCCTTTTAGCAATTATCATATTTAAGAATGAGCCCTCTCTAACAGTCACTGTAAGCATAAGAAATGGATCACGGTCACAGTCTGGACAAACCCAGATAAATTTATTCCTACTCAGTGCTCTCCCATTTATATATCTGGGGAGTGACTTAGTCCTTTGGCCCTGATGTTATCCTGAGTAGTAGTCATGACCCCAGAGTCTTTTGCAAAAATAACTGTTTCATTAAGATGCCCTACATTCTTCGAAACAGTCCATTTAAAATGCATCTTGCTCAGCTGCCTCCAATTTACAATATGGTTCAGCCTAGCAGTGACAGTTCATCTCTTGACTGTTTGGATTACCCTCTGTTTGAGCCATTCAAGGCCAGGTGGTCTGTGAAGAGGATTTGGGAGACACTATTTCCCTATGAATATACATATGTTTTCATCTCCAAACAGCAGCTTGAGATACAACTGCACACCCTTGCTCTTTCAGAGGATGCTGCAATACAGGTAGCAGTGGCATTGTGAAGAGGCGAGGAAAATAAGCCAACTCTGTTGGATAAGGCATAAAGAAAGGGTCATGTTGGGACACTGGCTCAGCAGAATGGAGCTGGCATATGTGACATATGAGGGAAACCAGAATGACCCATCTCCATGTTTCAGAAAACCACTGATAGGGCTCAGTGCATCCCTACCTCTGAAACAGCAAGCTCTGAGTCTGTCATTGCTGTCCCTGGATCTGCATAGAGAGTACATGGCAAGGGGGTGTTAATGGGGAGAAATCTATCTGACTACCATGGAGGGAGAAGCAATAGGACGGAACAGCTTGTGTTTTCCTGATAGGAAATTGCTTTTTCATAAAGAAAAATCTAAATTAACAACCCTTTCAACCTTTTATTTTGGCAACAAAGTCAGCAGATTCTGAATAGGAAAAGCAGAGGCATTTTCCTGCTGAAGAAAATATAATTTCCTTATGGTGAGTAGAAGTTTCTGTAGGTTCATCCCACCTGCCACACAGTGTTGCATGCCACATAACAGCATGCCCGGGGAAGCTGGCAAAGGTAATGACATTTCCTTGAAGGTGGATAAAGAAAAAGGGCACTTGGTCCTTCCCCCGTTCTCTTTGAGCTGTCACTGCGATGTGCTGCACGCATAAAACAAGTCAGGGGCTGCTGAGGAATTCACAGCCCCAAGGGAGCTCATTTCCATCCTCCAAGAGTCAGAGGCCTATAGAAAATATTGAGGTGAGCACAACAGCAAGACCGGAGAGGTAAGAAGTGTGGTTCCGGATTTACAGCCATTTATTTTATGCCAATCAACAGAATCCCAAGTGGGAGGGTGAGGAACACAGGGTGCAAAATTAGTCTGCATCTAAATACAAGACATGTGGGTTTGGATGCCCCCACCCCCCATTGCTCTGTTTAAACAGCCCAGCACTGTCTGCGAACAAAGCCTAAGAAGATTATGTTCTGTGAGGATAATCTCAGCTTTCTAGTGCTGTCTTGGCTTCAGAAATACAGCTTTCCAGTTTTCTTCCAGGGTCATTTAAATTCCTTTCCCATCAGCAGCTTTATACTTCCCCAGCTACTCCCTGATTTCTGGGGTGAAATGATTTTAATGTTATAATTATCAAGGCTCCTCAGATTTTCCTTCCATTCAAGCCCGAGAGGGGTGGATTCCCCACCTGAAGGTAACAGGATTAGACAGCAAACAACTTTCTCAGCAATCCAGGTACCCCTTGGAGAGCTCTGGAATAACATTCCTTGCATGCGTGGGGAGTCAGCAGCCCAGAGTGCCCTGCTGCCCACCCAAATACATTATCCCATCTGAGCATTAAATTATGCAGAAAATATTCCAACGGCTCAAATATTGAGCAAGTGGTAATGATGTTGTCACTTTGGCAGAACACGTAAATATCCGTGCAGATGGAGAGCATTTGCGAAAAAGATGAGCGAGATGAGAGAGGACCCCTTTTATCTGCCCTGCACAGCTCCCATGCCGGCAGGGGGGCTGGCTGCCGGCTGCCAGCTGGGGGACAGATGCTCCTGTCCTGGCACACCCTTTCCCACTCACAAGCAGACCCCCTTGCCCGCCCTGCTGCAAGAAGGAAGGGCAGCACAGAGCAGCCTGCCCGGCAGGCACTGTGCGCCGAGTTCAAATGCGCTGAAGCTGGAAGAGCAGCATCTGTTTATACTGGGCTTGAATTTGGCTCTGTGCCCACCAGAAGGCTGGAGAACATGCCATGCAGGGCTTTGGCCTGCTTTTTGCAGGCTGGATCCATAGGTAAATGAATGTCAGGGCTAGTTTACACGTCTGAATGCACTGTGCAAAACATGCCTTGGTTGCAGGTAACGTGGCTATGTTTTGGGGTACATGTTGCCTCATTTATATCTACCAGTTGTATAGAGAACGTCAGCACAACTTAAGAGAACTGATAAATATGCAGGAGGAATGGCTGAGAATGCAAGCAACACGAGAACCAAGAGCAGAACAACTGCTAAGAGCTTCAAGTGTCTCCTATGGAACTTGGGAGCCCATTGCACAGGACAGAGGCAAATCTCGTGACTTCCCTGTGCCAAGAACACAGGATAGATCTCATCTGACTCCTGCAGGTCATGACCACATTAAACAGCCCATGAATGCACCTTCCTCTTCCTCTGGTCTAGTGTAGTTTAGTCTACATTGTACTTGGACTTACTGGGTTACCTGCTGTCTTTTGTTTGAGCCGTGAAGGTGGAAATTTGGCACTGATATGAAAGCAACACACCAAATAGCCAACATCACATAAATAACCCAAATAAATGTAATTGTTCTTTGTAGCACCAAGTCCTGCACTGTTGACACCAAACAAATTCCTTTGACTTCTGTGGATGTTTGTCCTGACTATGCGTTGACTGAATCAGCCTGTATAGCACAGGCTACAGAGGAAGTAGAGTGATAGAGGAAGAGAATGAACATGAACTAATGTCAAGTTCCCCTTCAGGCTTAGGAAAGATTGAAAAGAGACAGTACAGTGCTTCACTCCATCTTACACCATTGATTTGGAGGTGCTGCATAAACATTTTCTAGAGTCCTTTACATTAGAGCTCGGGGTGCAAATTCCCAATTCCCAGTAAGGCTAAATACACGCCAAAATTAATTTAAAAAACAAATGCTGCAATAAAAACACTTATTCTATTGCAACTTCTTTTCCATTGACATGTTGCAAAGTATAGCCAGAAGCATGCCTTCTACAGGAACATCTCAAGGGCACTTGTGAGATTTCTCTCATTCCCAACAAAGATGGCCAAAAGATTACCTGGGTGTTGTACAGTATCATTTATTAAAATATGTTATAAAGCTCTGATGGATGTAATACAGTCTCTATGGTCAAGACCATCACAAAATAAACATAGCACAACTGATCACAGCCTTCCTGAGGTGGCAGGTACACAGTACAAAGGAGTGAAAGAGATGAAATATTGACGTGCTTTTGAGATGCTGCAAGAATACTGAACGTCCTTTCAGATCACATAGTTGCCCTTGGGTATTGAGACAGGGACACACAACCAGCCACAACCCCCATGGGCTGGCTTCTGGTGAAAATCCAAGGTGCCGGGTGAAGAGCCAGACAAGACACTCCTGCCTCTAAAAGCCCCAGGGTTTCCTGATGCACAACTCTGTGTGGCTGGATGCCTCTGCTGGAGATCAGCTTCTCAGTGTGAGACTATCAGTCACTTCCCACAGCAATCAGGTTCTAAAACTTCATGCCAGATATTAGAAAAAGGATCAACAATGTGAAGTCTGACATATGTGCATATGTGTGTAATTCTCTGTGTGTGTGTGTGTATATGCAGACATGCACCCTCAAGAGTCTGCATTTGCTGAGAAACATGACTATCCAAGCCCCACAGCCACACACCATCAAAGGAACACTACCCCAGCCAAGCAAGGAAAGAGGTACTAAAATGACAGCCACTTTTCATTTTTAATGAGGTTTGTCTCCTACATGTCTCTGTACCTCTGCAAAGCCCTCTCAGTGCTGCTTCAAAGTTCATCCTGTTTCTCGACTGATTAGGAAGTTTCATTCTTGCCTCTCTCATCACCCCCCTGCCTGTCCCTGTGCCCTTGGCATCAGTGTGTCCCCACGGCAGTCTCTAAGGTGCTCTCCTGGTATACTGTCTTTCCCAAACACCTTTACCACCACTAATTTCTTTGTGCTGCCATTCACTCACAACTACTTTTTGTGCTCCTGTACCATCCACCCCAGGTCGACAGGAAAGTCAATTCTTGTCAGGGTCGTTGTTCCCCTCCAACCTCCTAGTCTAGAGGAAGGAGGACATGCTCCTGAGGGGCTTCCATGCTCCCAAGTCTATGTTTGTACCCTAACTCTGTCCCTAAACCAAACTAGGGCAAGAACTGGATACATGTCAACCCTCCCACTTAACACCCTAGTTTTCATGAATGGAAAACCTGGAAAAATAAGAGAGTGGGGAGGTGCCATATGATCTCATCCCAGTAAAGGATCAAGATGACTGGGAGACCAAGACTTCATGGGGCAATACAGTATACATGCAGAGGTAAATTTAGCTATGGCCTGACAGTCTCGCTTTCCTGCTTGTAAACCGAGATAATCACACTTCCTAATTCATCATGAGTGTTGAGAGTAAACAGAAAAATTCTTGAGGCACATCTTAGTATAAGAACACAACTCTCAGAGGCACAAAAGCTCTCCAGAGGACACGACAAAGCTTTGCGTAGCTTACAGAGGACATGCTCATGGAAGGCTGATTGTCTCCAAATACAGCAAAACCACTTTAAAGCCAGAAAACCTCCAGAGTACATCTAACAGTACTGGACAACCCCCTCCCTTCCTTGCACAAGCTCTTTTGACCTCTCTTTTTTCCTCTACCAGTCATTCTAACACAATCCAGCAGCTGAGTTTGGGTAAATACTCTCACATACTTTACCAGTTCAACAAGACCATCATTTCACTAGACTCCTAGAGGAGTCTAGGCATGCACAGCTCAGCCTCTTCCTTTCATCCCAGAATCCACGGTTTGACGACCCTCTGTGGCTAGACAGGGTGAAATCCCTAGGTACACATCAAATAATTCAGGAGTAGAATAAGGTTCAGGAACTAAAACCACCTGACCTCTTCCTAGACTCTGAGCTTGGCCCCTTTGTTTTCCAGGCCTTTGATGGACCAGTAAATCACTCTTCACTCTGATCACATTGAGACTTGTGGGTTCCTATCCCAAACTCTTCATTCAAAGGAATCTATCCAGGAGGTCAAAACAAAGAAGCGTGTGGTTGTTTTTCTGGAAGGACAAGTGAGATAACATGGTAATTCTATTTAGGTTCTCTTTGGAAAGGATTGCTAATGTTATAGCAAATTATGTCTTCTGATCTGTGTGGCACCACAGCCTCATAGAAAAAGATAAGTCTTAGTGAGCAAGTTGAATCCTTTTTGGCAGGTTTATTCACTCATAAGGAATTCCTTTCATTTTTTAGTACAAATAAAGATATACCTTCATGAAAGGCTTCTGCTGCTCACACTGCTCACATTCATATTTAATGGCTGAGAGATAGAGCCCTTTGCCTGTCCCACAGCAGCATGCAAGAGCATTCTCTTGTGAGACCACTGATTTTTCACAAGAACATTGGGTTTTCATGCTGAATTGGACCTACAGGCCATTGAATCTTGCCTTCTTCCTAGGAACTCCACTGAGGGAGTGAAAATAGCTTGCAGCATGCTTGGCTCATCCAGCAAAGCAAAGCACCCCAGGGAGAGACTCCTTCCTGACCTCTAGAGTGATTAGATGATGACTTGAAGCATACAATTTGATTATCCCTCTGTTAGAGCCCTAATGTGCCTCTGAGTCACTGTCCATAAGGACAGGGAGTGAACTGGGACTGTAGACAAGATTTCTGAATCTCTCTACTTTAATTCTACCTAGGATTGAGAGGGAAGAAGTAAAGTCCCTAAGTATACCCACCCTCTGCCCATCCCTGCTCTCCTTTAGAGCAGCACTACTGGGACACCTTGCTCACAGCCCCCAAAAGGTTTGGCACTGGGCTTCGAGAAAGAGATGATAATTGCTGCTTCTCTCCTCCTGCTCTGTGACAAAAGCTGCACACGATCCAAGCTCTTAAACCAGAAACTATTTTGAGCAAAGGTATGAACTGGGTCCCGCTGCCCAGTGGCAATAGATGGTATAAAGATGTAGAGTTTTTTCACAGTGCAAAATACTTTTCACATCTCTGCTCCGTGTCAGCGGCTGGCCCTTTGGCCCCATATCACTGAATACTGTGGGAACGAGATGCTGATCATTTGCTGTTTGATCCTTCACAGCCCTAGCACTGTTAAGTAGTCTTCTCTAATTTATCTGTCCTCATAGCTAAATAATCCTTCTTTTCAGCATCTCCCTCACTTATAACTCTAACAGTCAATGCATCTTTTTTCCCCGGATTTTGCCCATGCTAGGAAAACCTGAAGCAGAAGTGTATGCTCTGATTATGTCCAAGCCAGAAACTGCAACTGCAGAATTCGCTAGGGGAAATCATGGCAAAATAAACAGATGAATAAGATAACATTTTGCAAGCCTATAAAAAGCTGGGCTGGAACAGTGGGCAGAAACAGTGCTGTGTGCCAATCAGGATAGCCGAGGGGTCTGTTAATTTATCCCCCAAAGATTTCCTCCTCCCTTAGGTTGTAACTAATAACACAAACTCCTATCTAATGCCACTAATGCTATTATGCTGGAAAGCCCAAACCTGAGGAGGTAAAAGGCTGTGTGTGGCAGCAGATGCCAGCAATCAGCCAAAATCAGAAGCAAAGCGTGTCTCCCGGCTATACGTATGAGATAAATCTTTAGTTCATTTCCATCTGCATCCCACACACTCTGCTCCCCAAAACCCTCCCAGCACCTCCTCTTCCAAACCCCTGCTCTGTTCATGTTGAAATGATAATTGTTAATTTATTCTGCTTTTCTAGTTGCTGTGCTAACCCGGAGCTTGTGCTGCTTGGTGTCTAAGCAGCTTGTCCTGGGGATATGGTTAAACCTGCCTTTGATCAGCATTTAATCCTTCAAGGTGCTCAGGGGGCTGCAGTTTAGTTTCTATGTGAAAGAAATTAGAAAAGATGGAAAGGAAGGAACAGGACTCTTACTCTTCCTCTCCCTCCAAAAGAAAGAGTTATAGTGGACTGGGAATGGTTGTTACAGTGGAGGGAGGGAGTGTTCCATGGACCTGCCCCAGATTTCATGAATGTGAGAAGTGGGAACCCTGGCTACCAGGAGCTTAACCTGTCTATCTCCACAGGTAGCTAGAAGATCCCAGTTATTTTGTTCCTCAGATAAATATAAGCTGCTTATTAAGGAGAGAAGTTTGTCCTCCCCTCCCATCCCTCAAGCCTCCATCAGGGAGGACAAGTACAGGTAGCATTTTCAACAGATCAAAGCCAAGTTCTTCAAGTGAGTCTTTCCAAGTAAATAAATAAAAAAGTAACTTGTGGTTCCTACACAGAGCTAAATATATATGTCTAGATAAAGCCCTAACTGTGGGATACAGCCATCATCAGGGCTGCAGAAGATGCAGACAGAAAACTAGGGGATGAGCTGGGGAAGAATCTGACGAGTCTAGACTGGATGAAGAAAGGCAACTGATGCCAACTATCTCTGTGAAAGCTACTTAGAAAAGGATGTTTTTACTGTTCTGGGACGGCATGTCCAGGACAGCTCCACACCTAAAAACACAACTAAGTCATGCGAGGTCCACATCAACGTACTGACACTGTGCAGGACTTCTCTAATGGGGAAAATGTACCATCCATTTTAGCAGCTCACACGAACTTCCAAATCAAAGACCAGCACTGTGCTCACTTGTCTCACATATTTTTGGTCTCAGACTCAGACTGGGGATCCCACAGAATGGTACTTCTTGACCTCTCTGTACAGGGAGGTTGTTCATCACAACACTCTGGCACACAGTTTTTTTCTTATTAGCTAGACCATATCAGCCAAGCTCTTGGTGTCAGAGAAATGAGATATAATACAGCTTCTCTACCTAGGTAAGGTACTTCTTGAGTGCCGATCAATGTAGTTATCTAGGAAATGTATCATCAGGATATTAAAGTTGGTTATCGTTCCCCAAGTGCTGTGGTGGGTTACTCAATTTGAGATTAAAGGTATAAATCTAAAAATAAATTGAATTATAACAGGAGGACTTTGTCATTGCTATCCCTTACATATGGCTTGGTCCAGTAAACCCGGGATGTGCTATAGCTCCTGGATTCCACCCCTTCTACAACAAAACTGTTTTGTGCACCTGGATGAGATGCTTCTTTTTTCCAGGCCTCAGTAATTGTATGATATTTAGTTTCCTTATGAAACTCAATTTTCAATGAAATTGAATTAACAATATTGTCCTATTTTGGTAGGATAGTTTTAGCTGGCTCTAGACACATAAACAGCTGTGAAACTGCAAATTATAATTTACCTCATTTGCACTTGCTTACAGTTACACTGCTGTAACTCTTTGTATGCTCTTACATCTTTCGGCTCTATAACTGGCGAGAAGAATTAGGGTTTTGATCCGCCACTTGTCACACAATAAAGTACAAGTCACTCACCTCTTGTATCCAGAAAAAAATTCTAGCAACCACAGGTAATTTTGATGTACCAAACAAAGCCCACCAAAGTCTTGCAAATCTTGATGCCATGACACCATATAAAAGGATGGCCAGATAAATAAGTGTCAAAGAAATTAAAATCCCCCAGCATTTAAATACATGACTTGTTCAAATACCACAGAGGAGAAACATGTTTCATCTCCTATATAAAATAAATCAGAAATATGTCAGCCCCATTTAGACACACAGTAAACTCTGTCAAACATCTCTTTGATTCACATTTTAAATGTGAGAAATACAGATGATACAGAGTTCAACTGGTCTCTGGTAGCATTAAGCAGATTCCAGGGGTGACCCAGGAGCTCCCTGCCATGCCCTGGCTGTGCCCTGCTCCATGGATCACCGCTGCCTCAGGGCAGCTGCAAATCAGGCTCGTCCTTCCCTCTTCTGCTGCTCCAAGCCCTCCAGCTTTACAAGGACTCTTTGCTTTCTCATCTGCAGCCCTAAAGAAAAAACTGCCTGTGCTCTCCATCCCTGCCAATACACAAAGCATTAGCTTTGCTACAGAAAAATATCACTGCTACCCTAGGCATGCTTGCAGAAAGGTAAATGAGAGACAGTTGAAAGAGTTAAATCAACTACAAAACCATGTACAAATCCAAAGCCCTTATTTAAAGACACGCTTTCCTCACCCATTTATTTTCCTTCTCAGGCCTTTTCGATACAGCAAAAAATGTGACGGGGGAAAAAAAAAGCCAGCTAGCTCAGCAGGAGCTATATCCCTATTAGAAAAGTTTTGCTTTGGGGGGCACAGGTTTGGGGGTGGGAGGAAATGAAGCAAATAAATGGTATTAATCTTTTAAACCTGAGAGTTTTAGCCACAGCATTAAAAAGTTGGCAGTAGTATCTCCTAATCCCAAGCCCAAGTGCTGCGTATTATCCATCAGACCACATTCCCACACTTGACACCTCCCTAAAAGCTTTCCCGCATCTGTGCCAGTTTTATCAGCTACCTGGAGGACTAAAAGAGACCTCGCTCACTAATTCCCAACCTCAGAGCAATCCTGCTCTGTTCCTTGAATGGCAGGGTGAATAGGGCACTATCTTTAGAAAGCCTTTGCTTGTTCAGTTGTACCACCTTGCTTCGCTATTAGCCCTGAGCCTAAACCATACTACTTAGTAGAAGCATCAAAAAGCATTCAGTGGCAGTCTAATTCTGCTCTCCTTGCTTTTCCCTGAAGTGTGACTGCCTCCGCTGTGGACCCTGAAACCTGATGAGCAGTTCACAAAAGCATGATGAAAACTGCAGGCCAAGACATGATGAAAAAGTCAGCATCCAAGTAAGCCTGCAGGAAGAATTTAAAGAGTCAGGATAAAAATAACAGAATTGGGACACAGCCATAAATGAGGATTAACACTAGACAATGTCAGTGACAATGAGTGATGAGGATTCCCAGTTGCAAGTCTAATACCAAAAATATCTCCACAAGTAACAACCTGCCCCCTAGCTCCAAGAAGGGTGAGCTCAGCACTGAAATGCCAGAACTGCCATTTCGGATGACATCGAGGTCCACGTAGTCCAGTACATGCCTATGACAGTAGCCAGTGTTACACCTCTCACTGAAAGAACAGTAAACCCTGTTTCAAGAGGGAACTGATGAAGTCTGGTGGAGCAATGGATGTAGTTGGAATAAACAGGTGATATTTCAGACACAAAATATTTCAGGTTAAAAAATGACTCTGTTATGGTCCAGTGCCATCAGCTGATTTACTCACCTTGCTTCGTTCACACACTAACACCATTATAGCCACAACAACACTATCTACTAGAATATGCTCTCGAAAGTTCTGGAAAGAAGTGCTCCTGCAGCTCCTAGGTCTCATCACCCTTTCTAGGGACAAGCCTTGAACCAGCACGTTTGTTACTGTTAGGAGTGAATGACCTGTTACCCTGCCTTGTCAATGGTCCCTGCATGGCACAGCCTCCCCAACACCATTTTCTTGGTACTACGCCAGAGGGATAAGGAAACACCACCCAGTTAAAAGTAGAATTTGACTGATTTAGCATAATTAATATTGATATTTAATGAGTCTAGATCCCCGATCCTTTGCATGTTCATCCATAAATGCAGTATTTCTCCAGGTCTGCAAGGCACACAGTATCTGTCCTTTGATCTTGTCCTCTTGTGGGTTACAAAATAAGATTTCATATTAAGATTTGGAGGGAGGAACAAACTGCTTGGAATTGAAGTGCAGCATTACAATGTACTGAATGTATCATTTTCCAAATCACAGCTTCCCTTGGATGCTGTCACGAAAAGGCTGACACACCGGATAGACCAGGGAAGAAATTACATCATATGCAATCTGTTACTCTTTCTTTTTTTTTTTTTTTTAAAGACACCTGAAGCAGATAAAAAAAAAAGCAGAGAGAGGGTGTCAGATCCCCACTGGGCATAAGCTGGCATAGCTGTGCTACCATCACCAAGTAGGATGAGTCAATATATTGATACCTACTGGGAAGTTGTCCTGTGTTTCTTAAAATATTAACATGAGTCAACATGAAGTAAAAGGGGAAAGGGGCTTTCACCTCTTCTGTTCAGATCTCCAGCCTAATATGAATCTTCGACTTCCCTAACAGATGTACCTGTTAAAATGGGCCTGGCTGAGTCAGAGAGGCACTGAAGCACCCTCTTTCTCCCAAACACCCATCTTCTGCTCCAGAATATGCCTTGATCTGCTGCCACATTCCTGTGTCAGGCAAAACATCGCCTACACCGGAAGAAATAAAAGCAATAGCTCCAGCAGGCTTCTAAACACCAATTATCTACCTGAACTTTTTTATTTATAGGTAAAATGGTCCACATTCCGCTATTACTGGTATCACCATTAACCATTAACAGGAAGATTCCTGTTAAAGACAGCAGAACACATCTAGGATCAGAATCAGTAGCCTCCTGTTGTATCTGAACTTACAGCAGACTTTATGGTCTCATTTTTTCTTATGCACATCGTAGTAGTTCACAAACATTATTTAACCTTGGGAAACATCAGAACTTTTCTTCATTAACTATTTTATCAATATCATCCTCTGTGAGGCCAATCCATAACTCATTACTCAGACAGAAGTGTCCAAAAAAATGGATTTAGAGGAAACCACAATCAAGTTATTTACCAGGTTGTAAGATGATGAGAAAATTCCTGTGGGATTTATACACATAACAGCTGAGAGATGGACAATGCTGCGTATCTGTGGAGGTACCTTACGCGATTTTTTGTAGAGCACTCTCCTAACTGCAGGAGCCAGTTAAAAAGACAGTTTCTGTGTTCTGAAAGGCTGGGCTTTACAGCCTGGAATGGAGGATGCAGAAGACCATGACTTTCCTCCTCAGATCCCAACACAAACCGTGCAGCAGAGGCAGGACCTATGCATTGCTCTCCACTGCGGAGTGCAGCTTTCCCAATCTGGTCCATTAGATGCAGCATTTGACCTCGTTATCTCTCCCAGAACTGGCAGCCACTTATGAACCGGACTGGAGAAATTTGGGGAATTCTCAGATGTGTCGTACAGCAAGAGAAATAATCCAAAGACTTGGACTGTCCCGAAAAGCTCTGGCATAGATGCAGTTACTTCTCAAAGCGGGTGGACTGCAGTCAACAGCCTCTGGGGAGTTCTGCTGGGTTGGAAAGTTTAATAAGCAGATATGCTGGGCAAAGGATTAAAATGGTTCTGTATTACATGTTGGGAATAAACGCAAAGTGATTCGACTCAATCCAGTTGATGCCTTTCTTGTTCCTGTCACACCTGTAAGTGCTACTGACCATCTCCTGGAGCTGTGCTTCTCCAGGATAAGCACTTTTCCCATCCAAGGGAGCTTCCTCACAGATTTGAAAGACCTCCCAGTCTTTGCTTCCTTTGGCTGCATTCTGGTGCAGATTTTCTTAGATAGTACAGTTGCTTTAATGTTTTCAAACTAAAGCCTCCTTAAAATGAAAAATGGTCTTTTAAAAAGGCAACATTTTGCTTTTCAACATTTTTCATTTTCCCAACATTTTAAATGCTAATTCTTTTATCAAAAATATTATTGGAACCGTTATCAAAATTATTATAACTGCAGTAAAACCCCTTAGAACATGAAAAACAAATCCATTTTGAACCCTGTGAAACAGAAGAAGCATCAAAACCTCAATATTGAAAGGGTAAGTTGAAAAATATTTTCCAGCCCAGCTCTTCAGAGAGGCAGGCAGTTAACCCCCTCCTTGCTGCATGCTCTCCCTCCCTCTCCTCTCTGTTTTGCAAACACAAGCACTGACATGAGACCGGCATTTGTTCCCTTTCAACACAGACAGGACATTGACTGAACTTTCTGCAGCCTGCCAGCCTGCCTACCTCCAAAACCACCCACCCATCTTTCTAGGGGGCTTGTTATTCACATGCCCACAATTTCACACACCAATTATGAACTTTACAGCCTGAGGATACTCTGAATGGACTGCACTACTGGGGCAGACTTTGCAGGAAGAGACACTGAACGCTAAGTGGTCCTGACCACATGCATACAACTACTGCTGATGCATGCAGGCGTCAGTGGTAACCACCTTGGTCTCTCCCCAGAGCTATTTAAGCTGTAGGAAGCAAGCCCATTGAAGAGGAATTAGAGATCCTACTTGTCTTTTACCTCAAAAATGTCACTGCTAGTGAACACCTGTATGGGAAATCAACAGCAGCAACAAAACCAAAAAGGGAGTAAGTAAAACCTTTCCTGAGACACAAATGAAGAACTTTTTGAAGTAAAATGTGGTGGTGCACAGCTGTCACAAAAGTTACTGCACTGTGATCCTTCCTCTCCCTCTTGTTTAAACGCTCAGTGAGAGCTCAGCCTTATAGAGGTTCAATGTAAAAACTAAAAGGGTTGTCATGTTTAGTGGAACTAATGACAGCTAAATCTCAATCCCCAGTTAATTGTTTGCTCTTGCCAGTATGGTGAAGTTGAGCATCTCAAATCTCCAGGGCAGTCATGTTAATGGAATAAGCAAAAAAGTCAAGTGAGATGCTATCTGAGCCTGCCTGATGAGATTGCAGTTTGCAGGCAACCCTAGCTTATCTTAGATGATGAACTATCAGGGATAAACAGAATGCATCAAGTCTGTTTCTCCAAGACCTTGACTTGCTAGTGGTAGGGGAATATGAATAACGTCTAGGCAGCTCAATACAGATTAAATGAAGAACTGTATAAAATCATGGTGTTAACAAATACACACTTAAAAAATATCCCCAAATACCTAGTCTGATAACCACACAATGCAAAATATTAAGGTTCTGGTATACGTTATTTCAGGTCAGGTAAATTAAAGGTAAAAGCAAGGACTCCATTCTAAATGTAACGACATACATCATTCTTGCTACGTGCATACTTCCAACAATACTTGGACATAGTAAAAAACTACTACATATATCAAAATGTTTTACAAAGCTGGGTCACTATCATAATTCCCACACAAAGGAGGAAACTGCAGTAAGTAGTTTGCATAATTTGGCTAAGATTATAAAACCCTAAAATGGAAGATCCAGTAACAGATTCTCAGACCCTGCTCTCCTCCAGACTCACAAACACCAAGCTACGTATCCATGATGATAGCAAGAAACATCCCTCCTGTTGTTCAAGCCACACTGTGGCTTAAACAACAGGAGGGATGAAGCTCTCTCAAGCAAGAGAGAAGTAACAGCAACTATTTTGGGAGCCTTCTAAATGGATTAATGCTCATGTAACCCAGGCTTTCAGAATGGTTCTAATGGCATAGATCTGCGTTTTTGTTTGCATTTGTGTCCAAATCTTTTTATGACTAGCACTGGTTGAGAATTTTCCACTGAAGGGTAATTCATCAGACGTAAACTATTTATAGGAATTGTTCTATATTTGGTTTTAAACAAGTTTAGGCATTTAACAGTAAGGCTTCCAGTTTCATTGAAAACATGTTTTGTTAGGAAAGCTTAATAAATAAATACTTAATGAAGTTTAAAAATGTCAAAGATGGAAACTCTTGTACTGATGTTGTTATACCAATGACAATCAAAGGATTTAAATGAGGAAGATTTGCCTTTAGTAGAGCTACCAGTATAGAAGAATAAAACGCAAAACGTAAGGAACATGAACCCTATTCAGATGCAAACTGAGTAAGGGCAGCTCTCCGAGCTTTGCAGGTTTAGACTAACAGCTCTGAATTTTACACTGTTATCTAATCAATTAGCCAATTTGAGGGAACAGGTTACTGCTACCTGTACATCCATGGGAAGTGGTACTAGCAGTAGTAATATGCTCTCTACCTCAGTGGGACAGAGAGAGAACTAATTATTGGCTATAGGATGTGAAGGAGTTTGTGGGCAGCAGGATGTATGAGGAAACACAACATACCATAAATCAATATTGCTATACTGAGCCCTTGATTTTTAGAGTCTAACAGTTACAAATTTTAGTTTCTAATATCTTCCTTTGAAACCATTTTCAAGGACTCCCTTGAGGATCAGGGCTGATAGGTTAGAGTGGTTATTTGTGAAAAATGTTTTCCCACTGTTCACTGGATGTTTCTATTTACTGAGTGTCTGTGTGAGTTTGCCATGGTACATGGCAGGTTTATGCTCTTACCAGCTTCATTTCTGTGAGGGCATTTGCATCACTGGATTATTTTGAAGCATTGGTCCACCTTCAAGACCAAGCAGGCACTAAATCCAAGGCTTTGGATAGTTTTAGCACATGACTTTTTACTCTGGCAAAAACCTATAGAAATCAAACCATCTGTGGCTTGGTTCATTTAATGAATTTTATTTATGGTGATGAATTTGACAAGGTTGCAATAGTCTGAGGGCTACAAGTACAAGTTTTGGGAAAACATCTTGAAACGATGGTATTTTTTCCTATAAAAGTGTAATGGTTTTCTGTTTAAATTCCCGTAAATGCTGTTAAGTCATAAGCAAGTGCATACAATTAGTGTTTTTCTGCACAGAGAAAGGGTTGTATTATTGTTATTTTGCAACAGGCGCCTGAATGTTTCACATCAAGATATGATCTATCTCCCTTGAGCAGTAGCTGTGTAAAGAAGATACTTAGACTGAGCAGAAGGAAGTCCCTTCTGCTCAGGCTGTAAGCTCCCTGGCATCCCTATTCTGCTCCCGAGTCTGCCAACTGCTAACAAATACAAGAGATCAATAAGGATTTTCATCTTGTGTTGATGCAACATATATGACTGCTCTGCACACAACCACAGCCGAGGCTGACACTGGGATCCATGGGTCAGAGCTCCTCCTTTAGTTACGCCGGGACAGACAGTGCTAGCAAGGGAACCGATGTGACCTCTAGCCAGCCAGGAGCACAGTGCCAGTGCAACAGACCCTGTCTTGACGCCAGATGTCTTCCACCTTGTCATGGCCAAAGTAAGATTAGGCTGGTTATGCCTCCCATGCCTCTAGAAATTAAACAAGTACTTTAACTCCCCATTATCACCTGGGAGTTTAAAGAGTGCAGAGGTAAAGCTCCGAGTTGTCTAGAGCTATAGCAGAAGGCAAGGTAAAAACAGAACCCATATCCAGAAGTTGTTTCTATATTCCTTGCTTAGACCACTCTGCCTTTTTCCCCATGGGATCGATATATCTGAAAGCTGCTCTTCAGGAGACTTACATTAATTTAGATGAAAACACTAGATACAAAGCACTGACTTCTAAGCACAATGGACTGTAACTGAAACCCTGAGTACATGGCAGCTGCTGTTTGAAAGTGGACACAACAGGCTCATGTAGTTTGGAGGCAGAAGACAAAACATTTCTGGCAGCATTCAGCATGCTTTTTTACCACATGCAAAAACACATAAATGCAGCTTTTCTATAAAGCAATGCATAGTCTCTCACACACACATCTTATTTCCACTCCTTAAAAGTCCCCGATGCAGGTTACTATTAGGAAAAGAAAGATGCACACACATCATACCAACAATCTGCCCACAAACAATAAAGCATAACTATTTGGGACACATTAGACTCGAGGTACGTGACTGGATTAGTCATAACGGTCAACACTCCTTGGTTGCGTCAGGTTAATGATGTACGTGCCTCCTTCCCCTGTGCACACATTTCTATGAAGAAATCCTAGACAGAGATACAGCAATGACCCCCGGTAAAAGCAATGTGAAAGGTGCAGTGGATCAGACATTAGCAGTGCCAGGTTGTACTGTCAGGTTTGACTTTGTACACAGCTGCACTCAGATGCCTAAAATCTCTCAACCTCTGAAGCCTGTTAATTAGGCACTCTGATGGCCTAGAGTGAAGTGACAGAAAGCAGAAAGCTCAGGGACTTCAGCAGAACTTGGGCTGTTTAAATGTGGTAACAGTTTCTGACTCAGCAAACTGCTCTCCCTCTCCATGTCCCATTTTCTCATCCTAGAACAGGAAACACAAAAACTGGTTGCTTGCCCTCTATCAGCGCCATGATGCTCCAAGAAGCCACATAAAATGCTTTGAGATAACAGTGTAAAAATAGCTAAGCAAAAGTCAGCGTAAGACACAGACATTATTAAAAAATGGCATGTGAAATTATTATAACTAGGATAAAACTGCAAGGAGTCTCCTTCTCAGTTCTCTACAGCATAAGGTGATCACCATTTGTGAGGGCAAGGAAAAAACCCACAACCCTCCCTTGGGATATACAATTAAACATATCAAAGGGGTTATTTGTGTCCATCTGTAGCATCTGGCACTGGCCACAGCCAGAGACAGAATACCAGACCAGATGGACCAATGTGTATGGAAATTCTTATCATCTTCTGTGATTAATTTTTTCCTTCAGGTTGGATATGTCTCTTCTAATTGTGTATCAACATCTAACCAAAATTGGTGCTGACATACCACTGATTATACTGTGAGTTTATCTGCAGCTCAGCATTCTGAGATGGTTTGGTCCCTTGCTTACCTCACCCCTAATGCAGGATTTCTTTATCAGTGAATTTCTACATTCACTTGTGCATTTTCCAGGCCCTGTCCTTAAAGATTACGGACAAAATCCATGACTCAACTGTAATTTGAACCAAAAATCTTTTTTAGTTCCTGAATCCTTGCCTCTGCAAGACTGTAGCCTAAAAGATTGTAGACTGTAAGACTCCAAATGTTCTTCTAATAGTACAGTCTTGTCCATGAAATTACAGAGCCTAAGCTTGCGTGGCAGGCTCCTAAAACCTTCCCACAAATTCTTTTGGAGTGACTGCATTGTTTTTCTGTGATTCATTCCAAGACCTGAAGAGCAAGGATGATGTAAAAAAATCAAAGATAACAGAAATGTCAGCTTTTACAACACCATTTCTTGGGTTTTTTGTGGGGTTTTGTGGGTAGTTTTTTGTGAGTTTTTTTTTGTTTTGTTGGAGGATCATATAAGTAATAATCATATAAGTAATAATTATTTTTAATTTTATAATGATTTCCTTAGAAACCATTAGCACTGCATCATAAAATTATGACATTGCATTGTCATATCACATCAGGGACTCCATTGCCAAGCTTTAAACTTCTTGACTAACTGGGACTTTTGTAAGCACATCGACTTCATCTACATGAAAGCTGGAGACTGAATCAGCCTCTTTAGAAGGTGCCCTTGAATCCAGGAACCCAGAGGAGGGTTGCAGTACGATAGTCGCTCAGGCTGTGAAATGGGCTAAAAGAAGAAAAACAGTGCTCCTGCAGATATGACTGCTTTGTCTTTACTCAGTATTCATAGGTAAACAGTCTCCATACACAGCCCCCAGCCCTTTCTTGAATCTGAACTCAGCTTCCCTATGGACATGAATTTCACAAAATCCTAAACCTCAGCAGAAACGTGAAAAACAGATACTGCTTCTGAAGAAAAGCAAGCTTCCCTGAGGAGAAATACTACACATATCCCTATGTGCACACGCAGGGTGCCCCTAGAAAAACGCCCTCTATTCACACTCTGCCTTTGACCAAACCGCTCCTTTTTGTCCTCTGTTGTGGATCAGGGGAGTGTGCACCCCCAGGCACCACGGCAGACTGGTACAGCCCAGCCTTTACCGGGGCCTGTCCCAGTGACCTTCTTAGTAACACAAAGCATTGCATAGCTCTTCCCATGCTGAGCAGCAGCAGAATCCACCCTTTCTCACTCCAAAGAAAATACTTTTTTTTAAAGAAGTGCCTTCACTCTTTAGACAGGTAGATAATTAGCTAAATTATTAATGTCTCGTTCTAGATATTGGCAATAACAATTCCAAGAATACAAGCAATAGGTTAAAAAAAAAAAAAAGCTAGTTGGGTGTTTCAATCATCACAGTAACTGGATTTGTAAAAAACATATGCAATACTCTGAAGCCTACATGCAAGGTCAAAAAAGTATGTGGCTAAAAGACCACCATAAATTGAACATCAGCAGCATGGGGCTCTGGTGAGCAACTTGTGGACCCTACACACTTCTCCAGAACACCCTGAACCTCCTCAGCTCACATCAAAAGGAGTCAACAGGGCAGTCCTGCTGCTGAGCTCTGATACTGCTCCCTCCTTTCCTGCTGCTTTAGTGTATTTTTATCTTCAGCTTCAAACTGTCCATGTCTTTTGTTGAGAACTACTTGGATCTTTAATGGTTCTTCTGATAATCCTTGCCTCCTTTACTTCTGTTAAAACAGGAAGGAAGAATGGGAATTGTATCCTTCACTGATTTACACTTCAGCTTAATCTTCATCTTCCTACTCCACTTCCCCTCTTCTTTCTCTCACTAGCTGAAATCACCTTGATACTTTTGTTCATAATTCTTGGTAAAATGAGTTGATTGAACAGTTGTAGACATGACTTAACTTGTGACAGAAGTAGAAGACAGTCAATAGGGAGACTGAAAAAAGAGGCTGGGGTGATGTGGTTACCTCTTTGGGTCACTGAATTAAAAAATCCCCCTGAATTTCTGGAATCAGTGAAGAGAAATGCATGACTGTAATGCTTCTTGACGCAGTAAATGAAACCAGCAGCAGCAGTAGGAAATCACTCACTCTCAGAAAGATACAACTGAAACAAACCACTGCATTTAACCACGCAGCCCAGGCATTCCCCTTCTTTCTGACACTGCTTGGGATGAAGATCAATATTTCTTTGCAGAACTGGCTGCATAAGAGGCACCAGTCCTTTTCAGGGTATCACAGGGATGAATTCCCAGGACTTAATCCAAATACAGTATCAGGAGACATAGCACTGTGATGGTCCCTAAATTCAAAGGACCAAATATGCTGGCTGAAGTTTGAAAATATCTTTCCAGTATGTTGGGAAAGAACAATATAGTGTTTTTATTTTCAAACGGGTTATGTCAGGTTCTAAAGAGATTTGAAATACTCATCACATTTCTGCATTACAGCATAGGGAAACAAACATCTGGCAAGGTATGATGTGCCCCGAAAATTCATCATCCAGTATGTCAAGGTAAGCCAGCAGCAGGGCTAGGGAAAAAGCCTGGTGTTCCTGTCCTCAGCTCTGCTCAGTGCTGCTGCAGAAGGAAACCCTCTTCCATATGGCCTCCCTAACAGAGGTTCTCACCAAGGAATACATGACAGGCGTGGGGTTTCAAGATTTCTGTAAAAGAGTGATTAAGTATCAATTAGTCCAGGAGGGAAGGCTGCTCATTTTGCCAGTGTATATTTTCCTAATGACCAGACCAGGAAAAGTAGGCTGAGTCTATGGCTTGTTAAGTAGAAACCAACTTGCCTGGAATAACAATTACCTGAAATGAAATAAGCTTAGATACACACTACTAGCATTCATCTGAGCAGAATTTGCCACCCTGATCTTTGGTTACAAGATGTTTTCTTTTTTTCCTAAGACAATACACATCAATTCTGGAGGGAAGGCATCCCATCACCTTACTCTATTCCAGGCTATTACAAGCCTGGCATGCTGATAGCACACGGTGACAGAAAAACAAGTCACCAGGTAAAGGGATGCTTGCAGGGCACAGACATGTTTCCTCCAGATTCTCCATATGGAAGAAAAAAAAAGTTTGAAAAGGAGATAGTAAGAATTCTCTGCTCTGATTCATTTCTTTGAGGCTGTGTAAGGTGCTGAATACATTTCTCAAGGAAAATTAATTTCTTTGCTTTTTCCTTGCTTCTAATGAACTGCCTCTGAATGCATGAGGGCACAGGAAGGAGAGCAGACTCCATGGTGAGATAATAAAAAGTGAAAAGGCATTCAAAGCCATCAGTATCTTGCAAACCTACATTGACAGAAATATGCTGGACTGCAGATGGGAGCGTGATCAGGGAAAAGGGATAGCTTTGGCATCCTTAACTGCAAAGAAAATGCAATATTGGGGAAGCAGGGGATCCTCCTGCCATCCCACAGGGATGTTATGGAGCAGATGACTAGATGTAAGCCACATAAATTTAGGTCCTGTTGAGGCCACCAGCATTCCTAAACACTGCACTCAGTGGACATCAGTGAATGACAAACTCTTCTGTGAAAGCACAGGCCATCGTAATTATCAGGAGCACCATCAAATTGTGAGAAAAGCTCAGATGGGCTACTGTTAGACAAGTAAAATCAAGAAGAATACACAAAGGAAAGAGGAAAATGTTGTGGCTTTTTACTTACTGTTTCCACTTTTACCTCACCAGATACTAAAAGACCTACAGCATTTGTAGGTCAGAAAATGTGTCTATGTGAAACAGGCTCCAGTAGTCTTTAGAGTGAATCTGTCTTAGACGATCACCATAACTCAGAGAAGTTAAAAAAGTTGAAGTACAAGAAGCTAAGAGGTTTTAATCCAATAAACACAGGGATTCCTGAGTGTTCAACCTGACAGTGAGAATCTTTCCAGATTAGACAGGTGGAGACGTTGACACAATCCATTTTCTACATATAGTTCAGGCAGTGTATTAACTGCATCAAAATGATTCAGGCCTTTTATTTTTTTTTCTTAATCACTTTCATTTCTGCAACAAATTCAGGTCAACTCTTGTTTTAGTCAAACTTCTTTACTTTCCCTGCAGAAGGCAGGCAGATCTTCAACCACCTTGCAAAATTTGCCAGCACACACACACACTGTTTTCTTGCCTGAAAAAATGAGCAGCACTGGAAGTTTTCAATTTTAATAAAACACTGGTATACTTGGCTTTCTAAAGCTATGTTTATGTATGTTCTGTGAGGCAAGGAAAAACACTTTATGACCAGTGTGCTTGATACACATTGTCTACCCTGTGTTTTCTTCCTTAATCCCCCATAACTGCCTTCCACAGACTATTTGGTTTGCCCTCTGCTGCTTTGCCCTCATGCCTTTATGGCCTCTGTGGTTTGAAGCCTTCGTCAGTGGTGGAGGACACTTGTGCACAGAAACATCTAGTAGCTGAAACAGCAAATCTGCAGAACCCTACAGACAGAAACATTTCCAGACAACATCCCTGTAACATCTCCACTGGCTGGGGTCATTAAGCAAACTGGCTGGAGCAGGAGCAGGAGTGGCAGGGAGCAGTCCAGCTGCCGCAGGGAGTCATGAAAACCCTCACTGGGCAGCGCAGCAGATGACCAAGGAACCAAAGGGTTCACCAAACATGTCCAGACAATCAGCTGATGTCATACGGCATGATGTTAAAGATCAAACTGTTGGAAAACCTCAAACTTCACCTCCTCTCCCCTACAACTAATGTCATCTGCTTAATGTAGACATGCTGAATTTGTTCTAAATTCAATACCATGTTCCAAGGCCAGCATGGAGACAGATTGACTCTGCAGTTATTAGATGGAGCCTGGCCTGTTGTCTGAACAGGCGAGTCAGCTTGATGGTACTCTCTTCCCGAGACCTCCAGAAAACAAAGTCTTCCCCGATTCTTTACCATGTGGCATTCACAGAATAAGCAAAGGGCCTTTTTTTAGCAACTTCTTACGTCTTTCTGATTCATTCATCCTGTCCCTCGAGCTTTTGCAGACACAAGGTCCTCTACAGACCATCAAATACTTTCCACTTGCCTATTCTCCATCATCAAGAATGCAAAGAGATGAAAGATACAAAACTAAGAAATAATAAAGCAAACCTTAGCACTGGATACATTTAGTAATGTCCTTTATCAGCCTGCTATTCACGCTTAGCAACCACTACAGCTCACACCAACTTCATTTTCATTTTAATACACCATAAAGAAAAGCAGCCTAAATATACATCCCCAGATCTAAAGCGTATAATCTGTAAACTACAGGAACAGCCAGATCATTTCCATTAGTTTCTTATGTAGCAAAAACCACAATTTACACCCAAAGCATATAATTATATTCAAATTCTAAAAGACAGTGTCGGAACTAGTTTAAATTCATAGTTTGGGGGAAAGTCACTCAGGGGTATAAGTAGTTATGTTTTAATGTGCAAAAACAACACACACACAGAGCGCAAGAGAAGTAATTTGCAAGAGTGGTAAGGGAGCTGTGGAGAATTGCAGGCCACTGGCTCTAGTGTCTGCCTGGAATTCAGCACAGCCAGCACTCCGGCCAAACCCCTCTCCCAGCTCCTTCAGAAACACCAAGGCTGGTGTTGGGGACTACAGCTTGTACAGGCTTTAAAGCCAAGAGGGAAAACACTACTGAGATCTATGTCCAGGATTTGAAGGTGTCTTGCTTGTCCTTGAAGGACAGATGGAAGCAGGCTGCTCTTTTAGGTTGCTCCAACATCTAAAGCCCAAGAGGACTACCAGGGCTCCATGCACTTCTGTGGCTCCCTGCCAGGGATCTCAAAGCACACAGGACTGTTCGCTTCATCTAGGAGATAATTTTTTTTCCCTTCATTTCCCAGATGAAGAAAACAAGTCAGAAAGAAAGTTAATGTTTCACCCAGGCCATACAACAAATCAGAGCCACTGGTCAACAATGAGTTGTCTTCTGCACAGAGGTTACAGAGAAGCCATGAAAACCACCTTTTTCTCTCCAAAGCAAGTGACCTTCCATAGTTATCAAAGCCCGCCAGAACAACAGAAATGCAAAATCACAAAGTGTCTGCCAACCAGCACAGGACTGTCCCCCACAGGACTGTGCTCCACAGGAAGACAGTTATAAGGCACAGCACACAGAAAGGGAGAATACAGACGAGCCACCCTATGTACTTCCCAAACAAAATCTCTCTTATCTGCACTTATAAGCTGGAAACTATCCTGTCAGTATACCAACCTTAGATGACCTAGGTATTTTCTCCTGCTTCTAGTGAGACCAGTGTAGGGAATCGGGAGTTTCCAACCTCGCAGTATGTAATAACCCAGTGATTTCTGCCACACTGTTCAAGCATGTATTTTCATGACATGGCAAAAGAGTAAAAAAACTGAAACAAAATAATAAAAACAAAAAAGGAAAACTGCTATACATTGCTATGAAAAAATATTCCATATTTTAAATAGAAATATTATAAAAAGTACCATTCTCATTCAGCAGCATTCTGACTGTGCAGCTTGTGTCACACAACTCAAAAATTCTTTACAACTTCAATGCCGGAACAAAGCCTACAGCAGGATCCTTCATCTGTCTTTGAAATGCGGTCACCTCTGCAGCAGAATGTGTCAGATGCTTGACAAGTCAGGACTATATTACCCAAAAGCAGAATGATAAGGAGAAGAAAGTTCTCTCCAGTCTATATAGCAAAGGAAATACTAGGAGGAAGAAAGCCCTGATGTAATTCTGACCCAAGACTGGCATTCCCACCTTTGCAGAATGTGCCATGGTATACTGAGTAAGCACAACGTAGTTATCAGAAGAGGGTTTTCTTAAACACATGCCTTAAGAGACTGTACCTTCAGCAGCACGGGTCTGAGCAAGATTTCAGAGCACAGAGTCATATTAAATCAGAGTTAGAGGGTTCAACAATGACATTAGGTTTCTTATGCTCCAGATCTCATAAGATCACTGGGATCTCCCAGGATCAAGTACCAGGTGAACAGACTTAAGCTTCAACTTTGAAGATCAATTCAAGCTATTCCAAGCTGGGAACAGTTAATACTGTGCACAGACTATGAAGTCAAAGCACCTATCAGAAACTGTTTAATATAAAACTGTGGAAAGAGTAAGGCAAATAGCAACCTCATTTTGTGGAAACAGCCTCTGTAAGCACCAGAATTTTCCTGTGTTCAACTGCCAAATGCTGTGCTCCAGAAACTCAGCCTCAGCTCAGAGAGGCAAAGCTCAGCAATGACCACTTAAACAAAACTACAAGGGACTCAGGAGTTTGGATGCTTAGATTTCTGGATAGACAGCTTGAGAAAATTTAAGCAGAGTTTATCTTTCTTTAAAAATACTAGTCACTGTCAATGTCCCTGAGAAGGGGATGTAAACATTCAGGCATACAGAATCCCCAGGTTTTTTTTAAAAAAAAAGCTTCACTGTTTACAGGAGACTAGAGGCAAGCCACAGAAAGGAGACTGGCTTCTATCTTTTCACCTTTGCAGAACTTAACTGCAACCCTAATTTCAGCTCTGAATGAAGTTAATTTTACTGGATCACTGACTGCTCTGTATAGAATGATTTTTTTCCCTTTTGTTAAAGCTACCAACTTTTGCTCAAAGTAATCTCCTGGTGATGGGAGGCACAGGGAAGGTCCTGCTCGGTACTGGGGAACGGGCAGTGCCAAGGACTGGGAATTGGTTTTCTATTTTGCAGAAAAGGCAGGTCTGCAGTAACAAAGACATTTGAGATGAGGACTTGGTCACAATGAACAAGCAATGACGAATAGGACCTACTATGTATTATAAAGAGGGTACACTCTCAGTCGGAGCTGTGCATGACAAGCTCTGACTAGTTTGCAGAGTATCTGCCCATTTTATAGAAACACTTATGATTTGTCCAAGCATTTGTTCTCATTTGCTAATTTTAAAAAAGACCTAAGAGATGGAAATGCTCCATATAAATGACAGAACTTCCAAGAATTGACTGAGGCCTGAGAGTTACACCTAGCAGATCTGGTGACTGCTCACTGTCAGTCCTTCCGACAAGCCTTCACTTTTTGCTGTGGCTTGTGCAACAGCCTGAGCAAGCCTACTCCCTGCAAAGTGAAAACCAAAAGAGAAATGCCCCCACAACCACCACTGCTCCCATAGCTGCCCCTACCCTGCCCGACTCTGAGGGCTTGGCAATCTGCACAAGGCATCACATGCCACCTTTGTGCACCCCTGCTCGACATCCAATTAGGAGGGACAGAGGAAAAAAACAGCTGGAGGACAAAAGAAGAAACCTAATTCATTAATTCATCACTAAGACAAAACACACACAAATCTTTTCATTTCATCCATCAACTAGAAGCATGCATTATTCATCCGCTGAGGCAATGAGGATGTGAAAAGAGGGGCTGTGAAGCCACTGCTGCAGGCTGGGGTAAAGCAGCTGACCCAGCAGGGTGCTACATGGCTTAGGGGAGACAGAAGGATTTGGCATGTGGGGACTTTCCACAAACACAGCCCCAACTTTGCTCCATACCTCCCTTATCTTCCTCCCTAGGTCCCACAAGCCCTTCCAGGAAATAAGAGAAATTAAGTCTTTCCCTTCCTACTCAGGGAGAAAGATACTACCAGTAGGAGGTCCTCAAAGGTCCTCACATGGAAAAAGATTGCTGAAGTCCCCTGTCTGATCAGGCTAACTCCCTACTGACAGGGAGGTAAGCCTGTTACACAGACTTTCTCCTTGAGAAGATGTGCTGTGCCAAGTTTTACATTTTGCAGGTTGCAGCTCAACTACCAGAAAGCACCAGCTCGATGATTTCAGAATTAACTATCATAACACCAGCACAGTATCATAACACCAGTACGGTAACAGCCAGACCCGCGCCCAGTCTGGTTCAAGTTAAGCCACAGGAAGTTTTTCTGCTGATTTTCAAGGAGCACTAAACACAGTCTCCAAGCAAGCATTCATTGCTCGTGAGGCATTTACTTTTCCTCTGTGCTAGATGCTAATCTGCTTCTTCAAACAGACTGAAATCCACTGGGATATAGAAGAAAAAAGGAAAAATGCAGATAAATAAAAGACTAAGCCCTGGTGGTCAGCACTGTGAAACTGGGAAACAACACAGCAGGGCAGCCAGGATCCTGACCTGATTCCTTCAGAAACCTGTATGAAGGTACCAACCAAGTAGGGCAAGAGTCAGAATGATTTTTTTTTATTTCTCTCCAGCAAAAATTTAAAAATAAAAACAAAACAAAACAAAAAAACCCAAACAACCCAAACACCAAAATCCCAGGAAACAGGGAGTGCACAGCCTCCCTGGGATCTGATTCCTCAACACTGTCACAAGTCCAAATCCCAAGGGCCTCTGTCATGTAACAGCGAAAGAAAAACACAAAAATAAACCATACAAGTGTTTACAAGACCAGCTGTCTTTGTGGTCTCTTTTCCATTTCTCTCTCTCCCCCGCCCTTACTCATGGCCAAAGGGGGTTTCCATGCCAGCTTTGCTATATGGCATGATTAAGAAGGAGGAAAAAAAATCTCAGGCTGGCTTATGTACCAGCCTGAGCTACCCAAGCTCTCCATTTCCCTTGATTCCTTACTGCAATGAGGACACAGAAAAATGCCTGTCTCTCACTGAAGTTGATAACAGCTTTTGCTCAGGGCTCTTAAATGAGGCTTTGCTGGGCTTTCAGGGCAGATGGAAAAGTCATCAAGGAGAAAAGAACTGTCATTTCTTGACTAGGAAACACACTGTGGACTCTCTAGCAGACTAGTGCCTGCCTTTTACATCAAGGCTAACAGCTACCACATCTTGCGACATCCTTCTCTCCTTTCCTCGCAGGTGACCTATGAGCTAGACCTTGCTCTCCCCTTCCGTCATAGGAGCACTCAGCTACAGAGTCTGTCTGTGCAGGACCAGAAGAAGAACCAGTATCAGAAATGAGGCAAAAGACTGCTTGGAAGGAGGGAGGAAGGAGGGCAGAGCCCTGGGACAGTTGTTTGAAATGCCGCATGACATGGCTGCAGTAGGCGCCAGGAGGATGTGCTGGCAGGGCTCTGTCAGGGTTACAGGGATATTAAAACCTGGCATGTCACGGCTAAGCACTCAGATGACCAGCAGAGCAGTCTGAAGAGTTCAAATGGCACAGAAATGAACAAACCTCCAATTAAGACTATAGGTACACCAGTGGAGTTGCAGGAGCTCAGTACTGCAGGTCCGAGCCAAGGTGCACTGGAGAGGGAATGGGTTCAGGAACAAAGCCAGGAGGCAGGTGCTACGGGTCACAACTGAGCACCAGCAGAGCAGGGCTGTGCTAGCAGGAGGTGCTGGAGGGCAGGGAAGAGAGTTACTGGGAGCACTGCAGGGCAGGTTACTCATGCTCTGGCAGTGCGGGAGAGGGGAGCCCAGAGCACTGCAGAACAGCACCACGCAGCAGAGGTGAGGACTGAGGACCGAAATGGCACTGGGTGAAACAGGTTAAGCTGGAGGTGTGCAGTCAGTTCTGCAGACAAAAGTGGCATCATCCTGTCAGCCTACCAATCTCCCACTTGTACCCCAAGTTCACATCCACCTCAAAAAGCAAAAGAAAGGCGTTCAGGCCCCACACAAGTAGGGAACCAGTACCAGACATCAAGACCATCTGTTAAGTACCACCCATGTGAAACTCAGTTATGGGTTATTAATCATTAACAGCAGGAGCTGTGTTATTTGCAGCAGTACTCAAGGACTATGTGAGAGAGTCCCTATTGTGCTACGGGGAATCATCCAGTCCCCGCTCTAAAGAATTTCCAACAGGAACAGCTAAAGAAAAGGCAAACTGGGAGGGAGAGGACAGAGATGGGTACAATAGCAGAGACTTTAGTCACCATTCCTGTATATCACTACCTTTGCCTAAAAGGTGGCAGAGTTGCTGTGGGATGCACATCTTGGCCAGACCTGACCCTGACCTGCAGTAGTGCAGGGGAAGGACCAGGCCCTGCCTGCCTCTCCCACCTGATGTGGCTGAAGGCAGAAAGCCGAGGGACACAGCACAGAGGAGGGGGGGGAGTGGAAATGGGGGGGAGCCCTCATGTCAGCCAGGCCTGAGCCAACTCCTCTCAGGATGGGCAGCCTGAGGACAGCTGAGCAAGGCACAATGCTGCTCCGGCTGCTGAGCATTGCTCAGCATTTCAGGGGCAGGATGCTGGGGGGTTCCCCCCCCCCCTTAGCGTCCCTCAGACACCCCTTCCCCTTCTCCCGTGCTTCCTGCCCCAGTGGAAACCCACTCCCTATTATTTCCTGCCCCTGTGTTTTCCCGGGCAGCCAGGCTTGCTTGCTGCTCCCAAGCAGGGAGCCGGGAGCAGGGCTAAGGAGACCTCGCTGTTTTCTTTGGACAACCCGAGTTGCCCAACAACTTCACCAAGGCAGGCTGCCAGGGAGCAGGCAGGCCAGGGGAGAAGCCCCGGCAAGCGCCTGCCCCCGGCCCCTGGCAGGCCCTCCCGCAAGCCCAGGGTGGCTGGCAGGGCAGATGCGCTGCTGCAAGGACCCCGTCAGCCGGCACGACTCCTCTAGGGCCAGGAACCAGGGAACTGTTAGCCATGCCCCTTTCTAACGAGCCCCCAGTCCCAGCGGGATGGGACACGAGGCCCCTCTGCCTGCCCCGAACTGTTCGGCACTGACGTCCGGCACGGAGCGGCCCGAGTCCGCCCCGGCCCCGCCAGCCCCCACCCTCCGTCCTGCTGGACAGCTCCCGGCTCGGGAAGTCAGCTCTGGAAGCGGCCAGTCCTCAGCCCTGGGCTCTGCCCGGGGAGGGGTCAGGGAGGAAAGGAGGGTTAATGGGAAGAGGAGGTAACGGCAGAAATCCGAAGTGCTGGGAAGACAACACCCCCACACACACACCTCCCCCGGAGGCGCAGCCATCGTTCCTGTTCCCCCTCTGCTGCTCCAGCTGCTCTGCAAAAAGGTTAGAAAGAAACAAGAGTGGGAACCCACCGTGTCCTCCTCGGAGGGAGACAGGGGAGCGGTAGATAGAGATAGGCACAGAGTGGTGCTTGCTGCCGTGGAAGTGGTGCTCATACTGAGCCTGAGATACAGACGAGGAAGAGGAGGCAGAAGAAGCCACGTTAGAGGAACTCCACACAGAGCTGACGATACATCCCCAAAAGAGGGAGCACATCCACAGGATCCAGGCGGGGCGGCGGCGTCCCGGGCAAATGCTGGGGTCTATTCTCAGGTGCATGGTCAAGGCACAGGACACCTACAGACGGGCAGTCTGAATTCCAGCCAGGGAGAGAGGATAAGGTTCATGATGCCAGGGAACCCATGCTAGAAAGGAGAGTCGCTTCAGAGGCTCTAGGGCGTGTGTTCAAGAGGCAGAGAGACAGTATGTGTCTGTGCGAGAGCGAGCGCTGGAAGGGGAGGGGAGGGAAGGGGGAAGGTTAGTAACCACACAGAGGAACAAGACGCGCCGTTTCCCAGGGCCGGATCTACTGCGCTGGGCGCCCCGCGGCCGCAGCGAACCGCCAGGAGCGCGCAGGAGAGCCGCACATGTCAGCGCGAGGGTCCCGCAGCCGGCGCCGGTCAGGATCCTCCAGGACCGCGGGCTCCTTGAGGACTTTTCCCTGCCCGCGATCCCTGCCTCTCGCCGTGCTGGGAGGGAACTACTCAACACGAGAAAAAAAAAATAAAAAGAAAGAAGAAATCAGCCAGAGACCCCAGGTAAATTTCTGCTTTTTTTTTTTTGTTTTGGTTTTATCCCAATTCCGGGGGTTTCTGTCGCTTCTCCACTGGCAAGTGTTGCAATGCAGAACTGCCAGGCACACGCACACGCGCACACACACACGCACAGAGGTGCGGGTCGTTATCCTCCTTCCACCGGATCCAGGCGACCGAGGGCTCAAGCCGATTAACCCTGCACAGCCGGGGGAGGGC
>VXBZ01000936.1:9288-20608 GCA_013399135.1 Heliornis fulica
AAAAAAAATAATAAAAATAAATACATTAAAAAAAAAACACCCAAACCTGAAGGTGGTTGTGTTTCAGTAAATAAAGCATCAGAGCATTAAGACACCACTGCCCTGACGAACTCCCACACCCCTCTAGCCCAGGAGTTGCATTTCAGCTGCCCTGGAGCCCCCTGTCCCTGCCCCAGCCCATTCCTATTCTACAGCCTGAACTGCTGCGAGAATTTCCCAGACTGAGCTGGGCCATCCATCCTTACCTAGCTATCACCCGGTGACTGACGGACTGTCGGCACATCCTGTTGTTATTACTGCCCTGCTCACGTGCCAGGAGGCTACAGGGGAAGGTGCTAGACTTAGCTGTGATCAGGTCCCAGCTCATCCACCCCTTTACAATAGCCCTGCTCTTGCTGGTGACTGACAAATAATTTCCAGCTTCACGGCAGCAGGCAACCGCATTTCTAAAAGGCCAGGTCTAAGCTTTTTTAAAGACCCCTAAATGTGAACCGCTGCAGGTTGGCCTTGTCTCTAGTGTTCTCCCAAATGGCATTTCCACAGATACAGTTTGATGATTCCCAGCTACAGCAGCACACAGTGTTTTCATCAAAACAGAAGACTACCACTTACGGAGTGTTCACTGCCATGTCCACAGCAGGAGCAAGCCTTCCAGCTAAAGTTTCTGGAGATGCTGATGGTTCACAGAATCACAGAATTTTAGGACCTCAAAATATCATCTAGTCCAAACCCTCTGCCTGAGCAGGATCATCTAGACTAGATCACATAGGACCGTGTCCAGATTGGTCTTAAATGTCTCCAGAGAAGACTCCACAACCTCTCTGGGCAGCCTGTTCCAGTGCTCCGTCACCCTCACAGTGAAAACATTTTTCCTTACATTCACAAGGAACTTCATATGTTGCAGCTTGGACTCATTGCCCCTTGTTCTATCATTGGCCAACACCAAGAAGAGCCTGGATCCATCCTCCTAACGCTCAGCCTTAACGTTAATGAGGTCACCCCTCAGTCTCCTCTTCTCCAAGCTAAAGAGACCCAGCTCCCTCAGCCTGTTCTCAGGAGGAAGATGTTCCACTCCTTTCATCATCTTGGTGGCCCTGTGCTGGACTCTCTCAAGGAGTTGTATGTCCTTCTGGAACTGAGGGGCCCAGAATTGGGCACAGTATTCCAGGTGTGGTCTCACCAGGGCAGAGTAGAGGGGGAAGAGGACCTCTCTTGACCTACTAGCCACGACCCCTCTAATGCACCCCAGGATGCCATTGGCCTTCTTGGCCACAAGGGCACACTGCTGGCTCATGGTCATCCTGCTGTCTACCAGGACCCCCGGGTCCCTCTCACCTGCACTGCTCTCATAACAGGCCAGTCCCCAACCTATACTGGTACCTGGGGTTGTTTCTCCCCAGATTCAAGACTCTACACTTGCCTTTGTTATATTTAATTAAATTTCTCCCTGCCCAGCTCTCCAACCTGTCTAAATCCTGTTGAACGGCAGCACAACCTTCTGGTGTGTCAGCCACCCCTCCCAGCTTTGTGTCATCAGCAAACTTGCTGACTGATCACTCTATTCTCTCATCCAGTCATCAATGAAGACATTGAACAGTACTGGTCCCAGTACCGACTCCTGAGGGACTCCACTAGTTACAGGCCTCCAACCAGACTCTGCCCCATTGATCCCAACTCTTTGTCTTCTTCCCTTCACCCAGCTCTCAATCTACCTCACTACTCTCCCCTCCAGGCCACCCTTCCTCAGTTTGCCGACCAGGATGCTGTTGGAGACAGTGTCAGATGCCTTACTGAGATGGTTCTCAACCACTGTGAGCTAATAGGTCCAAACTGAAAAGTGATCTCATAGAAAGCATAATTAGAGCCAAAACACTAACAAAATTCAGTCTTTAATTTTAAAACTTTAATTTCAGTAGTTACACAAGAGATTTGCAACGAGAAAACATTCCAGTGGGTGTGTGGTACTTAATAACAGCATGAAATTGGGTGTATAGCCCAAAACCTCCCAGCTGACAAAATAATTGTGTTAACAATTAAATAGGAAAGTATTGGCCTAGCACCAAAATCTTACTACAAGCAGTGTTAACCTGCAGAACAGAACCGAGCAATACTTTTACTCTAGAATAGAGTAGGAAGGAGTGAAACACGCAGGGCTTTATGGATGTTCCCAGGGCAGCATCTCAGTCTGCCAAAGCACCACAGTCTTAGAAAAAAATTTGGCAACAAAAAGCCATTTAAATGTTTGAAGCCATGCAGTTTATTTTAAGCTCCACTACTTCTGAAAGGTAAAAGTTCAGAAAAGGTGTAGACACCATCTGAGTGTTCATAAAGTGAATCTGCAGGAAAATGGAAGATATTATATGAAATTAATATGCAGCAAATAACTACATGTCAGAGTCATCATTAATTCTTATCTCTCAAGTCACCATGTATAAAAAGTAGAAGTAACTTACCAGCCTGTTAAAAAGGGGCCTGAGGTTCAGCCTCACTACAGATACTATTGAGCAACTCAGAATCTAACTCCATAGATGACGGCTAAAATAATCACACTGTTGAAGACCACTTAGAAACTGGTCAGAACTTCATAAAGGATACAAAAATGAGGGGTGGAAGTCAATAGAAAAGCATTTATGTCACACATATACTCTTAGTAAAAGAGTACCCTTTCTACCCTTTGCAGGAAAGAAAAAAAAAGACTTTTACATTATTAAAATTATGTGGTAAAATAAATTAGCTTAACTATCTTTTCTGGAATCCAACCTTGCCCTTGTGGTTTTCCACAATAGTTGCCACATATTCAAAGGGGAAAAGGACATCTTGAGAGGATTTGTAGTACTGAAAAAGGTCATTGGTTCAGTGTCAGAAAGAAGACGCTGGGAGACCGAAGGTAGTGACTACCTTTTATTGTCTCAACTACTTGCAGGAACTTCATGTGATTTTATACTTTTTAGTTACATTACAGCAAATTGAGTGTCAGTACCTGATTGGTTAATAACTTGTTTTTGCAAGTATTGATTGGTTAGTACTTAGNGTTCATATACAATGTTTTACACAGATACTCTGTATTTAAAAACATGCATGTGGTTTGTTTTGCAGCCATCATTCTGGTGTTTGGAACATGACATTTTATTATCTTCATTCCGACGTAAATCATCTTATGTTTGAATTAATTATATCTTAGCACAGTAAGCAGTGTTTAATTAATATAACTTGCATTGTAGTCTGATTTAACATTTTTATCCAAACAGGTAGGTGGCAACCAACATTGCTTTACCAAGGGCAAATCATGCCTGACAAACTTAGTGGCCTTTTATGATGGAGTTACAACATCAGTGGATAAAGAAAGAGCATCTATCTTGACTTCTGTAAATCATTTGACACCGTCCCGCACAACATCCTGGTCAATAAATTGGATAAATATAGGTTTGATGGACAAACTACTCACTGGATAAGGAATTGGCTGGATGATCACACTTAGAGAGTTGCAGTAAATGGCTCAATGACCAAATGGAGATCAGTGACAAGTGGTTTTCCTCAGTGATTGGTACTGAGTCCAGTACTGTTCAACATACTTGTTGGCAACATGGGCAGTCGCAGCAAGTTCACAGGTAACACCAAGCTGGGTGGTGCAGTCAACATGCTAGAGGAAGGGATGCCATCCAGAGAGAGCTGGACAGGCTTGAGTGGTGGCCCCGTGCCAACCTCATGAAGTTCAGCAAGGCCGAGTGCAAGGTCCTGCATCTGGGTCGGGGCAATCCCAGGCACAACTACAGACTGGGCGGAGAGTGGCTCCAGAGCAGGCCTGAGAAGGACTTGGGAGTGCTGGTGGATGAGAGACTCAACATGAGCCAACAATGTGCTCTTGCGGCCCAGAAGGTCAACTGCATCCTGGGCTGCATCAAGAGAAGCGTGGCCAGCAGGTCGAGGAAGGTGATTCTNTGCATGGGGTTGTTGTGACACAAGTGCAAGACCCAGCACTTGGCCTTGTTTTGGGTTTGCGTGGCAAGGTTTTGGTAGTAATAGGAGGCTGCAGGGGTGGCTTCTGCTAGAAGACCACCCCTATGTCTCACAGAGCCCAATACCAGCCCACTCAAGGACAGTCCTGCCCCTGAACAAGGCCTTAACATATTTAAGAAGGAAAAAACCACACAAGCGGCAGTGAGTATAGCATAAGGGGAAGGCTAATATGGGGGATACAGTTGTGGGTGTCTATTACAGGCCATCTGATCAGGAAGGGGAAGTTGATGAGGGCTTCTACAGACAGCTATAAGTAGCCTCACAATCGCAGGTCTTGGTTCCCATGGGAGACTTCAACAACCTGGATATCTGCTGGGAAGGCCACACGGCCAAGCACATACAGGCCAGGAGGTTCCTCCTATGTACTGATGGTAACTTTAACTTGTGCGATAGAGAAGTCAACAAGGAGAGTTGTACTACTGGACCTAGTGCTGACAAAGAAGGACTGGAAGGCTTTAAGATTTGGGCAGCCTCGGCTGACTTTTCCAGTGAGGGAAAGGAAGCGGAAAGCCTAAGGAAGTCCTCAGCCTGCAAAAGGACGACCTTGGCAGGCTTGTGAGAGCCTCTGAAAAGTCACACTAACAGCCACACTTGTCTGGTCTGCTTCTCCATTTGTCTCTTTATTTCTTTACAGCGGAGGTCTCCAGGCGCTTCTCGATGAGGGCACTTGTGCCCACAGACTTCCCGGACACCTGCACACGATAAATGCAGGTGTATCCTTGTTTTCCCCAGTTGCTCTGAATGGCAAGCTTCAAGAACTTAAAGGCCCTGGGGATCTCACTCTGCAAAGAAACCGTGACAAAAAGCAATGTCACTTCTGGGCTGTAAAGAAGTCTTCCTCCACTCTCCTGGGACTCTCCTCTGGAATCAGCTCCCACACTGGCTGAGCTGGCAGGTGCTCCCTCCTTCCCACTTCCCACTCAGTCTCCAAAGGACCCCTGTGCCCCTGTAAAGCACATGCTCAGCCTCAGAGAGCATGGTGGGAAACTGTGGAACAATGAGGCTGGCTGGTACCAGGGAAGTGGTGCCTGGGGAAAGCCCTGCTGCTGGGGCAAGGTGCTGGGCATCTTTCCTGTCAAGCCCTGCCTGGAGGGTGCAGCCAGGCAGATGTGGGGACCCAGACAGCTGTGGGGTCAACACTGTCTACATTCTGCTTTTGCCACCCTGCCGGCTGCCACTCCCCCTCTCCCAGTACCACCAATGTTGTTGTAGGTGGGGGATGGGCCCCTGCCCTGGCGGGAACCATCCACGCTCCTCCCACAAGCCATGTGCAAGCAAACCAGTGTTTTTGCCCTGGTCTCCTGCCTGCATGGGACCATGGTACCTGCAGAGGGAAGGTCTGGGATGGCTCCTTCTGCATGACATAGGTGAATGTCCCCAGCAGTGTATGGGCCTTGCCTTCCTCATCCAGTCCCTTGGAGAAAAGAACAGGGAAACAATTAGGCTTGAGCCAACCATGAGCAAATAAGCGCTCATTGCCAGATCTGGGCCTGTGATCCACACCTCACTTCTGCAGTTCCAGCAGAGTCTGGTGAAGGATGCAGTGAGGCTGAGCTGCCTCCCTGTGTGTTGCTTGGGGAGGGGCAGAGCTGCTGGGCAGAAATTTGCTGAGCAAGTCTTTGGAGGGCTGAGACCACCTCACATGTTCCATGAAATGTCCCCTCAGGGAATGGCAGTGTTTGGGAGCACAGGTATCTCAGAAGACATGCAAAGAGCAGAAAGTCCCTGTCACAGCATTTCCACCCCCCACAGCCAGGTCCCAGCCCTCAGTGCCCTGCACACACTTACAGAGACAGTGAAATTTCGGGGGGCGCTAGTGTCAGTCCCTCGCAGAGAAGAATTCATTGGCATGTGCTGTATGGTGACGGCCACTGGTTGTATTTGTGTGGGCAACTGGATTAGCACCTCACTCTGAGACCCTTGGAAAAGCCAGCAGAATCCTGGGGAATCAACTGGCTGAAAGCAGAGGTCAAGAGCAATGAACACAAGGCTGTGATGGCACTTACTGCACTCCAGTCCTGCCAGAAGCAAAGGCGGCGCTGTGCCTGCAGGCTGAGCTTTGCTCCAAATGAACTGCATCTTGGCATGCAGGAGGCACAGCCTGGCTTGCCTTCCTGGCCCATGAGAGAGGAAAACAGCCAGCCAGTGGGAAACACCTGATACCTTCCACTGCTGTCAGGGCTTTCCAGAAGCCTCTGGTTTTGGCCAGCAGCTATGGAGCCTCCCCTCACGCTCCACTGCCCCACGGGGAGAGGGTCAGTCAGAGCTGTGGCAGGGAAATGGGGTGCTGAAGGAGAAGCCCTTTCACCCCGCAGTGACCAGGGATGGTGAGCAGGAAGATCAGCTCAGCTCAGCCTAGCCCCTTTCTGAGGGCAACTGCTGTTTCCCACGTAGCCAAGCCCTGTGTGAGCCCTCAGGCGTCAGGCACCAGTAGTGCCATGGCCTTGATCAATAGCTCCCCCTCAGGGCAGACACCTGAGGACTTGGCCCCAACTTTTTAAGAGGCAAGAGAAGCAGCAGTGATGGCTTCTGCTACAGTACCTGCTCAAAGATATCCAGATGGGGTGGAGCACAGTGGAACCCAAACACCCTGCAGAGCCATGAGGGGCTGCTGCATGATCTCTGCAGGTCAATGGCAGCCCCTGAAGGGAGAATAGAGAAACTGACTGCAAGAGGCCCCAGGCTTGGAGGACCTGGTGGCTGCAGGTGAGTCCTAAAGCTGCCCACCAGCCCCATGTTCAGTGCTGCACCCTCGGAGGTGCCCCAGGAAAGGGGGGCATGCCTGAGCCCGCTGATGGCATCTTTCTCTCCCAGTCACACAAAGAAGAGGTCTATGGGTGCTGGTAGACAGCAAGCTCCCCACTTGCAGGGGGACTGCAGATGCAAGCCAAGGCGTGGACAAGAAAGGATGACCTGGCTGCTCCTTTCCTTCCCCTGGAAAGCTCAGCAGGGAGGGAGAGGGATGAAATGTTGTCAAGGGCTTGGCCAGGCCACCAGCAAGGACTATGGCAGCACGACTGGGGTAAGCCCAAGGGAGCTGCTCAAATGCAGTCATGCTCTTGGGATGCTCTGTGATTTCTTCCCAACTCCCTCTCCTTTGGAAATCAGGGTCTGCACCTTGGCCTGCTTCTGGCAACGCCAAGCACAAGTTCAGTGTGATGAGACCTGCCCACCTGTACCCGAGGTCTGTCCATACCTGTACTTTTCACAGCCCAGTTAGGCACCTGCGTCGTTGCTGACATTGCTGCTCTCATTTGCTGAACTTCCTGGGAAAGGCAAAAAGAAATGGGGAAATGACCACATCAGACCTAGCCAGAAGAAGGGGCTCTACAGCAGACAGGCTTTACCAGCAGCCCCTGGCAAGGGGCTGAGCAGGAAAATCCCACCAAACGGCCCAGGGAAGGCCTCCCTGGGCCTCGTGTGGGGCCCTGCTCACTCCAGCTGTTTCCCAGTGTGGAGAATCACCTTCTTCATAGTGCTGATCTCTGCAGCCAGGCGAACAACCTCCTCCCTCAGCTGTTGCATCCCTTGGGATTGGTATTGCAGGGACATCAGCTTAGCTGTAGGCTGTCCCAGTAGCACCTGGAAAGGAAAGGCTCTCAGTCTGAGTCCCAGAGGGCTTGCCAGTACCAGCCACTCTAGGAAGGTCAAGCAGAAGCTACTGTTGCTTCTGTGGGTTTCTGCCTGGAACACAAGGACTGGGCAATTTACCCAGGCCCTGTCAGCAGTGCTCCTTTGCTGGACTTTCCTGTACCACTGACCTGTGACCTGGTCTTTGCTTGCGGCATCCACATGAGCAGCGAGGGCCCGCAGAAAACACCAACTGTAATTTACATCACGAGACAGTTACTTGACCAGGGATTCTATCCCTGCCCGTAGTTGCAGAGTCTCCTCCCACACCAGGGTGGCTCACAGCTGGCTGAGGGCACAGGCAGAGGGTGCAGGGAGAGGATGCACCTCCAAGCAGGAACCCAACTCTCTCCTTTGGCCTCACAGCTCTGCACAACCTTGGCTCCCGAGCATGCTCTGCTCCCCACAGCTACACCCCGTTTCCCGCGTGTGCAGTGAGCATCTTGTGACCTCTCAGACTGCAAGGCTGGGAGGCTGCAAGAAACCCATGGTGTCCCAGCACCTCTCCCTCACATGGAAGCTTGCGCCCCATGCCTCTGATGACAGCATGCGCATGTTTACCAATAGCAAGGCTCACGCAGACAAGGAATGGGATGAGCATCCTCCTTTTGCAGGTGATGATGTCTCTCCTGAAAGAGTAAGCCCTGATGTTAGCATTGCTCCAGGGGGGAGCCCTGCACAGGGGATTTTCTTTTAGAAGCTGAGGACTAGCACTTTACAGGGGAACTGGAGGGTCTCCTGGCAGGGTGTTGTTCCAGCTTCCCCCTGCTCACCCTTACCCAGCAGAACCCCTGGCCTCTGTGTCCACACCAGACATATTTTGTACTCACTGGTTGGAGATGACTCTGCTGAGGTATCTCTGGAGGTAAACTGAAGCCATGGCCAGGCTGTAAGCAAGGCTGAAGACCTACCCTGGGCAAAGAAAACAGAGAAAAGCTTGAGGACACTTCTTGAGGACACCCATCAGCACGTGTGCCAGACCCTTGCAGCAAAGTGGGCTCTGGGCCTATGCACTCCCTCCCCACAGGGCAGGGCCAAGGCTGCTGGCTGCACAGTGGTAGCAGGGTACAGTGGGCTGGGCAGGATCCCCTCACAGGCAGGGCACGCCTGGGGAGGGTGAGTGGACAAGGCTTTGGGCTCTCATCCCTCTCCATATTTGGGTACCTCATGGTTTCTGCATCATGTCACAACAACATATGCAGCTGGTAGCCACCTCCACCATGGTCACACAGGCAAGGTGGCCCCAGGCAACTATCAGGGCTTTTTACTTCAGGGCCATGGGTCCTAGCTGTACCAGGCAGGCTTGGTGCAAAGATGCAGTGACAGACAGCTGAATTTACACTCGTTTTCTCCAGAAGTGCAGCTGCGTACTGGCCACTTCCAGCTAGTTCCCTGGCCATGATCAGAGAGGGTGCACTTATGGGTGGGAAAAGAGAGCATTGCTTTGTGCCATCTCTATGCTAAGGCTTTGGGAAGCCTCCCCTTCTTACCTGACTCCCCTGCACCCAGTCCCCTAACACCAAACTGCCCACAGTGCTCATCAGCTTCTCCATCATGTCTTCCCAACTTCCACTAGGATCTGTGGGGCCTACCCACCAGCTGATGTCCCCAGAAGGCACAAGCCATCATACCTGTTCCTTGGGCCTGTTTGGGCCCAGCTGCATGCCAATCTGAGCTGCAGCCCACCCTTGTCCTTTGCAGGGCAAGCCTTTCTACTCATATCAAGAGAAATTAAGCTTCCCTGCAAGCTCATGTGTCTTCCTGATGCTGCAGAGCAGACCACCTGGGCCACAGTCCCAAACAGACTGCATGGAGTAGAATACCTGCCAGGGGTACATAGCCACCAGAACATGGGGAGATCCTTCCAGGCTGGTGGTTGTGGCCCACAGTGCCACTCCGGGGCAGCACAGGCAGCTTTTTGACCTCTAAGGACGATGACTCAACCACCTCTCTGGGCATAATGTTTCAATGCTTGACCAGTCTTTTGTCTAAGCAAACCTGGACTTTTGTAAGTCCTTTGATACATCTCCCAGTGCTATTCTTTCTGCTAAATTTGAAGATATATAGGTTTGTTAGTACTGCTAGATGGGTAAGGAACTGGCTAGTTTTCCTTCATCAACAAATTAAAGTCAATGGCTCAAGAGAAAAAACAGTAATATGCAGTGTCCCACGAGTTCATATTGGGACCAATAATATTGAATACATTCATCAACAAGATAGACAGTGGTATTGAATCCACCCCCAGTATGGATTTGCATGATGCCAACACCAGTGGTGCAGCTTCCCAGAAGAAATACATGTCATCCAGGCAGGGAGACTCACAGTAGCAACACAGGCTGGAGGATGAAAGGATTGAGGGAGCCCTGCAGAGAGGGACTTGGGGGTGTTGATGGATGAAACGGTGGACATGAGCTAGCAGTGTGCACTTGTAGCCTAGAAAGCCAACCATGTCCTGGGCTGCATCAAAAAACGTGTGACCAACAGATTGAGAGTGGTGATTCTCCTTCTCTGCTCTTGTGAGACCCTGCCAAGGGTACTCCATCCAGCTCAAGGAAGTCACAGATGCAAGCTGGTTCAGAGGATAGCTACACAAAGGGCTAAAGCACCTCTCCTTTGAGGAACAGCTGAGGTAGGATTTTTATCAGGCCCTTGAATGACAGGACACGGGGCAATGGTTTTAAACTAAAAGGTTAAGTTTACATTGGATATAGGGATGACTTTTATGATGAGTGTGATGAGACACCAAAACAGTTTCCCAAAGAAGCTGAGGATGTCCCCTCCTTGCAGTGTTCAAGGTGGAGTTGGATGGGACCTTGAACAGCCTGGTCTAGCTGTATACGTCCTTGCCCATGGCAGGAGGTGTGGAATTAGCTGGTCTGTTCTACTAATTTTATTATGTAGAACTTGGAATTGGTTTATCCAAACTAGAAATGATCCTTACACACTCTAATGACGAAGAAACATAGATCTAGTTCCTGCATAGTTTGTGTAAAGCATCCTTATCATGGTGGGAAAAAAAATGTTTTGGTCTCTGGAAAACAACTCATTGAGAAAAACAAAAGCGTTATTTCTAGGGAACTTTATGCCACACCTTCTGTTCATGGCTGACAATAGAATCATAAAAACACAGAATTGTTAAGGTTGGAAGAGACCCTTAAGATCATCCAGTCCAACTATAAACCTACCACCACCAAGTCCACTGCTAGACCATGTCCTCAAGCACTGCATCTACCCGTCTTTTAAACACCTCCAGGGATGGGGACTCAACCACTTCCCTGGGCAGCCTGTTCCAATGCTTGATGACTCTCTCAGTAAAGAAGTTCCTCCTAATATCCAACCTAAATTTTCCCTGACACAACTTGAGGCCATTTCCTCTAGTCCTGTCACCTGTCACTGGGGAGAAGAGACCAACCCCCACTTCACTGCAACCTCCTTTCAGGTAGTTGTAGAGAGCAATAAGGTCTCCCCTCAGTCTCCTCTTTTCCAAACTAAACAAACCCAGCTCCCTCAGCTGCTCCTCGTTCTCCAGACCCTTCACCATCCTCGTTGCCCTTCTTTGGATACACCCCAGCACCTCAACATCCTTCTTGAAGTGAGGGGCCCAAAACTGGACACAGTACTCGAGGTGAGGCCTCACCAGTGCAGAATACAGGGGGATTATCACCTCCCTGGT
>VXBZ01000938.1:0-11378 GCA_013399135.1 Heliornis fulica
CTGGGGGCAGGACCCTACACCTGTCCTTGATGAACCTCATGTGGTTCCTCTCTGCCTGCCAAGGCCTGTTCAGCTCTCCAGTCTGTCCAGGTCTTGGGCCTTCTGTGGTGTTGACCACTCCTCCCAGTTTGGTGACCCTTTGTCCAGGTCACCGAGGAACAAGACCAGCCTCAGCACCGACCCTTGGAGCACACCACTGGCTACAGGCCTCCAATTGAACACAATCCCTGGTCTCTGCCTTTCAGCCAGTTCTCAACCCACCTTCCATCCACTCCTTCAACCCATGCAGCTGGAGCTTGCCCACAAACCCCCGCTAAGGTCCAACAGCAGCCAAGAGTGAGCTGGCCAGCCTGCCCAGACCAGCTCCTCTCGTACCCCATCACCACCCCACCAACACCCCAGGAAAGCCCTGGTGTCCTTCAGAGGAGCCCAGCTCCCCAGTCTTGCCTTGGAGGGAGTTGATGATTGTGAAGGTGTAGAGGGTAACAAGGCGGAAGACACCAGAGCTGAAGGAGAAGAAGACCAGCACCCAGGGGATGCCCAGCAGGATGCTCAGCCCGAAGAGGGCTAGGGCATGCTTGAGCTTGTGGCCTTTCTTGTTCTGCCGGAGGATCTCCCGGACCATGGCTCCCAGCATGACCGAGTTAAAGAGGAAGACCAGGCTGAAGAAACCCAGGTTCACAACATTATGGATCAGGGGGCTTGTGATCCAGCATCTGGAGGGAGGAGAAAGGACAGAGGGTTTGTCTGTGTTGTCCCATGGGGACATGAGTTGGAGGGGTTGGGGGAAGCACAAAGGTGTGGGGCAAATGCAGCACTCAGTTAAACAGCAAGAGAGATCCACACACACCCCCAGCCCCACCCCAAGCACCAGAAAACTACAGGTGAGCTAAGGAAGGCCTGCAGGATGCAGTGAAGGTTTAGCTGGTTGACTTTATCCAAGACCAGGGACAAGACAACTCATTCCCCATGACTTACATGGTGGCATTGGTGGATTTGCCACCAACAGATTCATAGACAGGAATGGAGAAGGGGCCGTAGTTTGTCCAGCTGGACAGGAAGATCAGCATCACGCAGAAGAAGGGGAGTCCTGGGTGTCAAGAACAGAGAGAAGCAACTGCCCTAGTCCCTGGCCCTTGGACCTTCAGGAAGGAATTGTTTCCCCTTTCTCCCTGTACCAAGTATAAACCAACATCCTCCCTCCCAACTGAGAATGGAGCACGTAACAAGAACACCGTGGAATTTTAGGCAAAAAGATCATGAGATCTTCCTACTGCACCTCCTGCCCAAAACAGGGCAAAGATGTGTGGGTGCTTCTTGCATGAAGCCCAGCTCTCTGGGCTCTCCTGGATGTTTCAGAAAGAGAGGATCCCAACACTATTTAAAGACCCCAAGCACTGGTTCTCATGTGCCTCCCTTGCTGTGTGACTCACCAGCTCCGAGCCATCATGTCTCCTACTCCATGGAGTCTCCCAACCCAGACAGAGACTCCTCTGCTCTAAGGCATCATCTGATCCTCCACAGCTATGTCCAGGCACCACAGATGGTGGGAAAGACCTACCCAAGTACCCCTCCACCCCTGCTGCTCATGCCCTCAGGGTGTCTCTGCCTGCCCCATGCTCACCCCAGCCCACCAGGCAAAGCTTGAGGAGGAAGTGGTCATGGTATGCATTGAAGACTTCAATCACAAGCCGGTAGAGGTTGTAGCCCTCGATGCCCATCCAGGTGAGGCAGCTCAGGAGGGAGAAGTGCAGGAACAGCCCCCCAGCTCTGCAGACTGCCTCACTGCTGCTGGAAGCCAACTGCTCGGAGATGAGGAAGGTGACGTCCAGGAGGAAGATGGCACCCAGCAGGTTCATGTGGATGTGCATGCTTGTGATCTGATCTCGCTGCTTGCTTCTGGAGAAGCGAGAGGAAGAAGACCTCACCACCGGGCTTGGCCAGCATCCCCAGTCTCACACAGCACAGCTCTATCTGGGGCAGCTCACCCCAGTCAGAAGATCCAGGAGATCCTCTGAAGGTGTGAGGGGCTTGACCCCATGGGTGGGACCACCTGAAAGTTCATGTCTCTGCAGCCAACCCTGTATTTCGGGTCTAGGCCATAGGGGAATTCAGCTCTGAATCATCTATGTGGGATCAGTGACATAACTCAGGAGAAGACACGTTCTTCACCAGGCCCAAACCCACTAAAACCAGCTGATGTTTTCAAGCGCCCTGTGGGCACCCTGGCCAGGGGGTGGTTTCTGAAGAGGAGAACTCTGCTTTCTTCAAGCATGGCTCCTTCCTTGTGCTTCTAGCTAGGTGACTGACTGCATCAGGAGACCTTGCACCCACCTGGGGTACTGGCAATGAAAAGGACACGTGGGGTCACCTCTCAGACCATACCTGAAGTAGAGGAAGAAGATGGTGCAGATGGATGCCAAAGCCGAGATCATGCAGCCAATGTAGGTTATGATACTCAGGTAATCCCTGTGTACATAGGTGATCTCTGGAGAGGATACCTGAGGAGGAGGAAGAACAAGGCACAGTGAGGAAGAGCAGCTATGGGAACGATGTAGAGCGCTGTGGGACGGTGCAACCCACCATGAGCACAGCAAAGTATGTGAGGTGGTTGCATCTGCAGTCTGTCTGGCTGGTCCCCGTCACCGTGGTACAACCGTAGCTGTCCCAGCTCCCAGCCTGGGCTGCATGAGAGGGAGGAAGAAAGTCTGGTGAGCAGCAGGAACATCTGCACCCATCCCTAGGTTGAAAGCTTCTAGGGTAGCTACGGAGCAAAAAAAAACCCCAACCCCATGGGCAAGTTTCCTGGAGCTGGAGCAAGGAACGGAGCTGCAGAGTGGCCTTTACCCTACCAGCAGGCTGTGGTACCCTGCCAAGGGAGCGAAGGCAGCGCCTGCCCACACACCCAAGTGCAGGAGCACTCACCGGTGGTGTCCTCCTGCCAGAAGACGCACAGCGGGGTCACATTGTGCTGCAAAGAGAAAAACATGGGCCCTGGTCAGGATGAAGTTGTGGGGTTGCTGCCTGGCTGGCACATCTGATAGTGGAGAACATGAGGCAGGAGGCGAGATGGTCCCAGGAGACAAACCATCCTGTAGCTCAGGAGTGGGCTCTGGGCAGAGACTGCTCATCTGGGACGCTCGCAGAGCAGACACTTCCTCCCAGGTCCCCCTTTTCAAACAAGGGGTTCAGCTTTGAGCAGGCACCCAACAAGGCCATGAATGAGCTAAGGGACTGTCAACCCAAAGCGTCCCCCAGCCCTGGAGACTGTGCTGGGGAAAACACAAAGCAACATCTCCTCGACAGGAGCAGGCAGGGCCACCACCAGCACACATGGTGAAGCCATAACCATCACAGAACCCCAGAAGATGTAGAGGATCCTGTACCAGCAGGCCAAGGGCATGGACATGCTGGACTGTGAGCACTCTCTAAGCAATCATGGCCTGAGCCCTCCTTGCCCCTCCACTCCTGGTGGGAACCGGTTTGATGAGGCTGTTTCCCCACCTACCGGCAGCTGGTCATGGAAGAAGGTGAGGACCACTGGGTCAGAGAGGTTGGCCACCACCATGTCCACCAAGGAGATGCCGACCACCTTGTCACCCAGGATGTGACTGCTGTTCTCATCCTGTTAAGAAGAGGAGTAGGTGGCGTCGTGAGAAAGAAAAGCTGCTGGGTGTGAAGTGGGTGAGAGCTCTCAAGAAGGAGGTCCCACGCCTCTTTCCCCACCAAGCTTATAGCTCATCTTTGAAGCATCTTCTCTGAGAAAGAATCAGCACCCTGGTCTGGGTGTCATCCCTCCTGCCCTGTACCACTGAAGCCCCCAGCATGGCAGGGTCACCCCACCATGCCACGTGCATGCGTGTTACCTGGAACATGGTCTGGCTGTTGATGTCCATAAGGAGCACCCTGTGCTCCACCACCTCCTCCCCCTCCTCTGCCATCACAAACAGGCTGCTTGGGAGGTCCACCTTGAACCCATGGACCTCTCCACTCTCCTGCAAGAAGAGACTTGTCAGGAGAGAGGTTGGAAGAGGATGCCAGGGAGCCAAGACCACTGGGTCCAGCTACACAGTACCCACCTCTCTTTGGGAAGCAAAGGCCAGGTGTGGAGGAGCCTGAGTGGGCTGGACCCTCAGGACAGTCGCATGCACGGTGGCCTTCCCAAAAGTCTGGTTCTGCCCGTTGAGCTCCACTCTAGCCAGCGTCTTCTCCAGCTCCCCAAGTTTGCTGATGGGGAGGGACGCGGTGAGTGAGGCGCAACAGCCACTGCGTCAGCAACAGAGGGAAGGGCACAGCCAGGAAACTCACAGCCGAAGCGCCAGCTGCTCCATGGCTCCCATGGCCGGTGCTGGGTGCTGGGCAATCAGGCTGTCCAAGGTGGTGAGCTCCTTCTCCACATCTTGCTCCCAGACAGGGATGTTCTCTGGAGAGACTGATGGGCACATGAAGGAAATGCCATGAAACAGCAGGGCAGAGCCAGCTTCCCTGTGCCCTGAACCAACCAAGCAGAGCACTGGTGGGATCAGAAAGCAGAGGGCTTCAAGGTGACCCCAAGGCCAGGGAGCTGATGGAGACCCCAACCCAGAGGGCTTCTCCTGCCACCCTGAGCTCAATTCCCACTGAGGCCACTGGGACCAAACGGGCTAAAAATCCCTGTCTCTGGGCTGCTTCACAGAACAGAATCCCAGACTGGTTTGGGTCAGGTTGCCCAAAGCCCCATCCAACCTGGCTTGAACACCTTCAGGGATCCAGGGGCTTCCACAACCTCTCTGGGCACCCTGTGCTGGGGCCTCCTCACCCTCACAGCAAAGACTTTCTTCCCAATGTCTGACCTACCCCTGCCCTCTCTCAGCTTGGAGCCATCGCCCCTCGTCCTGTCCCTGCACTCCCTGAGGAACAAGCAAACCCCTGTCCCCTTCCATCCCATATCAACCATGTCTTCACACCAAACACTGGGGCACCACTCGTGCTCTGCTGATGGTTAAACAGACACTTCTCCTCCTTGAAGCCACGGCCTTTACCAGGAAAGGAGTATTCATCCGAACTGCCCAGGGAAGTGTTCTTCCCATCCTTGGACATGTGGGACACGTTGAAGATGTCGGTTCTTTCGGTCTTGTGACTCTCATTCCCCCTGGTGACGCTGCTGGATGCACCCCGACCCAGGAGGAAGCTCTGCTTCCCGTACACCAGCTTCATGGTCCTGTTGGCCTTGAACCAGTAGACACAGAAGCGGTACCTGCCCAAAGTGGGGGGCAAGTTGTACTTGTAGGAGTTAGTCGCATTCGGTGTAAAGGGGCTTTGTATCATGAGCGCCTGGGCCGTGTTCCTGATGGAGATGTTGGCTGAGTTATGCTTGTAGATGACAAAGCTCTTCTGGGTCTGGTTTCGGTCACCACAGAAGCTGAAGTCATCTTCCCAGCACCTGCTGGCTCCTGCCCCTGCGTTGTACAAGCATACGGAGACACTGGCTCAGCCGGAGGGGCCACCTCGGCTCACACCGCACCCCCGGGACAGCCGTCACACATGGCACACTGGGCTCTCTGTCCCACAGACATCTCAACCATGGGGAGGTGGCTGCCTGAGAAGGTTTGCCGGGGAGCCAAGGCTCCTGAGGACAGCAGGACTTCTCACCTCTTGGTGCCACCCTCTCCTAGATGCCACCACCTACATGGGCAGAGACAGAGGGGGGGTCTCCATCCCCAGGAAGGACAGACGGAGAGCAAGTCCTTTCTCTGGGAAGGACCCATCCTGCCCTGAAGACCCCACCAGAGGCACATTGGCCCAAGAGATTTTTTATCTCCGTGGCAGCCATGACCACAAACACCTCTTGGTGCCACCCAGCCAATTTTTTGGGGTTGCCACTAACTTCCAGCAGCCCAAATCTGGCCCACCAGCCTGGGGTGGGACGTGCATGGGGCAGCGTACCTTGGAGAGGGGAAAGAAGGAGCAGAAGAAGGACCTTCATCCCAGGCAGCTCTCTGCTTTGGCTTGGCCTCTGAAGAGGAAGCAGAGCCTGGAAGGGCACAAAGGAAGGGACCACATGAATGTTTGGGATGGTGGGGGTGCTGCCCACATGGTGGGGCTGGCGACACCAGCCACTGTTGCAAGCTGTCTCCCCAGAGCCACGAGCAGAGGGTATCATGGTGGAAGGATGGGGAGGCTGGCAGCACCCGGGAGGCCAGAGGCCGGGTCCCCAAGTTCTGGCCATAGAGAGGTTCCCCACCACCCCAGCACAGGCGTCAGCCACCAACAGCTCAGTCTCAGGGCGGGGTGTCCCCTCTTCCGCTCTCTGCTTCGCATCTCGGGTTGGCTCTTGACGCCTTATCACAAGCAAGATGAACAGAAGGAAACTGTGGCTTCCAAATTTGCCAGCCCTAAAATTATGTTCTGGGGCGCTTTCAGCTCCTGCAGGGAGTGGGGGAGCCGGGCGACCTGCACAACCCTCTGTCACTTCAGCCCGGGCATATCCCCCAGGTCCCTCTGGGTGATGCTGGCACAGCAACCACAGCTGCCCAAACCCCTTCGGCCCCTCGTGACCAGCCAGGCAACGTCCTCTGCGTGCCCTTTCCCCAGCCCTTCACCCTGTGTTCTGCTCCACTACCCTTTTCTCTGGTTTTATACGCGCCTGTGACCTGCGCCCAGCTGGGCACTGAGTTCCCAAGGTGCTGCCACGGGCTCCACCTGACCGTAGGCTTCACATGCACAGCCCTTCCCATCACACACCATCTGCCTCCCCCACACTGGGAGCACTGCTGGGATGCACTGAGCTTCTCCTCCTCCTCACCTTGCTGTCACCCTGGTTATGGCTGCTAGGACCCCATCCTGCCAGGGGAGCAGCGGGGGTCACTGGACCAGCCGGCAGAGCTGTACACTTGCCAACACCCAAAGCCAAGCCAGTGCCTGGTTTGGCACCGCTGCACCCCACCATGGCACTGCTCCCAGAGCGCCCTTCTTGGGACCCACCAAGGGGCTGGATCCTCACTGATGGGTGCCAGGCACCCACCAGCATCGCTTGCAGAGGCCCCGGGGTGCTCTCCCAAGCACCCAAGTGTCATCAGGCGGGACGGCTGGTGGAAAACCGCTTGCTTGAAAACTCAGCATCCCTGTTTCAGCATCCTGCGGGTTTCTCCCAGAGGTTTCTCCAGCTGGCACAGACCCAGGGCACAGTTGGTGCCATCACATCACTGCGGGCGCAGCCACTGGCTGTCCTTTCCCATCTGCTCCTCGCAGCAGCTTGTCACCGGAAGAAGACGGGGGCGGCTCTGGGTTGTTAATTAACCTGCTGGGATGGCTATAACTGAGCTCAGTCCTAACGAGGCTCCCCGATGTGGGTGGGGAATGGCCTGGGCACAACTTGGCAGCAGTGACTGGATGGGGACGGCCCTGACACCCCGGTGCCCTGCTGCACACTTGGGACCCGCGTGCACGTATCCGAAAAACGTCGTCAAAACGCCGTTGGCCGTGGGAAACACCTGGATCGCTTCAAGGCAACTGAGCGACACAGGAACGCAACCCGCGGCGTGATGGCACAGAGCCAGCGTGCCAGGACAGCATCCCCTCAGGATGGGGAATGCCAAATCCCAACCAGGCTTCAGCCCATCCCACTGCACTGGTTCCACTGGCATTTTATCGGTGTGACTGGAGGAGAGAGACTAATGGCACCTTTCAGCCGTTAGTCAACCCGGACCAGAAATCCCTGTGGGGATGTGGGTGGGGGAACTGGTATTTCCCCTCCAAGCCCTATATGGTCCCGCTTGCCCCGAGACAGATTGCTGTTTCCTGAGCCAAACAATAGCAAGAGAAAAAAACCCTGAAAATGGTTCTGCAGTTCCCATCCGTGCCGGCGACAAGCAGCACTGCAGGGAGCCAGGTGCACCAAGCCCACACCGGGGCTGGATCCTGCCCCATCATCTTTCCACCCCGCAGCGGCGACGCACGGCATCACCATGCCCAGGATCCAGGTGATGTCACGCATCCCCACTGCCCCCAGGGCATCTCCCCAGTGTCACCCACCTTCATAAGCCCTGTGCTATCGTGTGCTACCCCCATTACTAACAACCCCATCTCCTCTTCATCACCTATGCAGCAGGTTCCTGGGGGACCAGAGCCTGGGGGCTGAGCTCCTCCAAGTATGTAAGAGAGAGGAGACCTCTTGATTTTGCCCCCAAAGTCAGCCAGCTCATCTAAAAAGAACACTGGGGGGGATGGGGGACACTGCCTGGACTATGCAGCCTGGACCCAGTTCCCTTGCTGCTGGGACAGAGGAGGGAGGCTCAGACCTGGGCATCACACCATGTCCTCCCCTCACCATTAAAAGAACACCCTGGTCTGGGAAGGAAAAGACCAGGAATAACATTGTGGCCTGTAAACATGCATGCAAATAGGTTGGGGTGGGGGGAACCAACCACAAAACAATGAACCCGGTGTTTAGTCCAACCTTACTGCTCTCTGCGTGACTTGGCAGCAGGTATTTCAGCTTTCAGAGGTGGCATCTGACTTTTGGACTTCAGGTTTTCCCAGGGAGAAGGGAACACGCTGCCTCAAATAATGGAAACGGGGAGATGCAGGGGCTTTTAGCCCTGGTTTCCTTCTGGGTCCATTAGGAAAATACACCAGCGCTCTGTTCCTCAAGATGCCAACAAGTCCACGGCTCGTCTGCCACAGCCTGTTACCTAGGCACGGACTCAGAAGTTGGGTGGGGAAACTGAGGCATGGAGACGAAGCTCAGCACAGACTCCCAGCTTTGCACCACCAGCCCCGCTGGCAAGCGCCACAGAGATGTACCCTGGGGCTGAAGCAGCCTGACAAGGCAGTTGCCCCAGTGGGGATCCCCCCGCAAGAGGGGATACCCCAGTGTCAGTTAGCCGGGTGCTTCACAAAGTGTCCTTGTCCTTGGCCGGCAGCCCCCGTGCGCAGGGGCCAGCCCTCGTGTTATTCAGGGCATCGGCATGCGAGCCTTTCCCGTCACCGGTGGGCGGCATGGCCCGGCCCGGCGCGTTTGTTAATGCCCCGGGAGCTGAGCGGCAGCTGCGCTGCGCCAACATCCCGGCTGTGCCAAGCCTGTGCCGCGGCTCCTCCCGGGCTGTGGGGTGAGACACAACACCCAGCACCCACGGGATGAGTTTTGCTGACAGGACAAAACCGAGACCTGATAACGATTCCCACGGGAGTGGCCCAGCTCCCTGCCAGACCCATCCTTTGCCAGCTGCTGGCAACCCTCCCTTCCCCAGCAGGCACACGCAGAGGCGAGGGGAGGCTGGCACAGGCAGAGCACCCGCGTTTGAGGCTCTTGAGATGGAGGTTTTGCTTAATTAAAACTGGCCTGGAACCTTCACAGATTTGAAAAACATAATAATAGTAATAATAACCCAACCCAATAATTCCGTTGAGTACAAAACCCCAGAGACACAAATCTTGCCCCAAACTCAACCAGCTTCTCCTACAGTGCCCGAGCACCGTGGTGCCTGGCGCACTGGCACACAGTGCCCGCAGCTTCGTCGGGGGGCTGCAGAGGGGCTGCGAAGGAGCAGATACCCCTGCAGCGTATCGAGGGCTGCCGTGAAGAGTGAACAGAGTGGTTGGGGTTGTCCTCCCCTGGCACCGTGTTGCTGGCCTGGGCAGGCAGCACCAAGAGCCATCTCTATGGCACACTCTCACCGCTTTCTTCTTCAGAAGAAATGCCTTGGTCCGTTTGTACCTTCCCTCCACCCAAACCACCCCAGTGGCTTCCAGAACACCCCGTCCTCACCATACCCATCGCCTTCTCGCACCACGGGCGCTTGGGGAGGCAGGTACTGGGCAGTATGGTGCAGCCCAGGACCTCCCCAGACCAGACCCTTTGGGGTCTGGGGCGTTTGGGATAGGAAGTAGCCAGCCTGGAGCCTGGTGAGGGTGAGCCCAGTCCCACCAGGCTTTTCCAGCTGCAGCAAAGCCAAGCACTGTGGACCTAGAGCACCAGGTAGGAGGTCACAGGTCCATCCCCTGCCTCCACAGATCCCTGCCAAACCCCAGCTGTCTGCAAGCTGATGGGAATGGAGTTGGTGGTGGGTTGGAGCCCTCCCGAAAACCAGGTGCTGGCAAGCTGCTGCCCAGCTGGTCCTGCCGAGGTGCTGGCACAGTAGGAGCCACCCAGCCCGTGAGCTGCAACCCCCGCAGCACCGTGACCCTCCGACACCCACGGGTGCCAAAGCAAGGTGCGGAGATTGCCATGCCAGCAGGTCCCCGTCCCAGCGGAACGGAACGCAGTTGCTCGCAAACCTGTTGCTCTGTGAATAGCAGCCCCGGGGCTGCAGGATTAAGGGCTGGACTGCAACCAAGTATGCAGCATTTTTAGACCTTGGTTTAATTTGCGTGGGAGCTGCAAACCCAGCAAGGGGCATGGCAAAACCCGACGTGACTGCGAGCCCGGGCTTAAAGGATTTAGCCCCATCCCCCCCCCCCCCCAATCTCCCCGCTGGTGGTGGTGCTTGGAGGGGAGTTATTGGAGCCCTCAGACCGTGAAACGAGCTTTGGCTGCCTTCCCTCCTCGACAGCCATTCAGACTCGCTGCCAGGGGGTTATTCCAGGAGACTTTGTCTCCGTTCTCCTCCTGGCTTTCCTGGGCTTCGTTGGACCCTCTGGAGGGGGCAGCTTGGGTAGCACCCAGAGCATCCCGCATCCCGCAGCGGCGTGCCAGGACCGGCAGCAGCAAGCCCACATGCCGCGGAAGGAATCCCCCCAAGAGGCATTCTCAGGGAGGGAGATTGCCCTGTCGAGACACGCCGGCAGTCCCGTGGGGAAACTGCGCCCTTCGCCAGGAGAAAGGAGGAGGAATGGGGCGTGATGGTGGTGTCCCTGGGGTGCGAAGCAGTGGCCACACACAGGGCCCAGGGCCCAGGGCTCAGCTGTGGTGCTGGCAGCGGCCGGGAGCAGCTGGTCCCCGACAGCTCAGGGGGCTTTGTGATTCTGCGGTCCCTTAGCTCAGCCTGGCTGCGGGGCAGAGGCGAGTGGTGTCGGACAGAGACCCCATCAGCAGGTCTGGTCTCTGCCAGACCCCTGCGCCGTGAGCTGAGACCCCCGCCCTGCCCAGACGTGAGCATCGTACCCACCTCTCCGCACAAGTAGACCAAACGCGCCCGCACCTATGGGAGCAGGGTGCACCCCAAAGCCTCCCGCGGAGCTCCCGACGGACGGATGGCCAGCGGAGCACCCCGGGGTGCTGCCACCAGTGCCACCAGTCCCGGACACGCAGAACCCCAGTGCCCTCCCAGTCCTGCTGGGCCGCCCCGGGGGAACCGCAGCTGCCCAGCGCCTCGCCGGTCCGGGGCACCCACCCACCGCTCGCCCCGTACTGAGGACGCCGCAGCATCCCGATCCTCTCCCGCATCCCCAGGAAGGGC